>JASSUY010006302.1:6109-17716 GCA_032466535.1 Forpus xanthops
TTATGCCCTGTTCTTGTAGCCTGTTTTTCTTACACTCATTTTGTGCTAAGGTCATAAAGGCCTAAACTATGTCAACTGCAGCAGTTTACCTTGTACAAGGATTCTCAGCATGTTCTCTAGCTGCATCTCAGTAATTCTCCATTACAACTGTTACAAAGCCATCAAACTTAACATTACTTGAAATTGATTCTAAAGGTTTATGTTTTCATTTTGTAATTTTGTAAACCCCCTTTGTCTCAACACTCCTCAATAGTGAAATTTGACCATGTTGTTTTAAATAAAAGCCTGATATAATTTTGCCCTTAGGCCTTACAAGTGAATAGATCTGTTGAACAGTGAGACCACGTTGAACTGTTCATCTTGGCTTGTGCAGGAACGTGGAACTGTGTTTGTACCATGTTTGGCACCAGATAGGATTGATGAGCTGGCTCCATCCAGGACAAAGAGCCAATTGAGAGGTCCCAAAGCAGAGTCCAGATGACTGAAGGAAAAGAAGATAATACAGCCTTTTCTGAAATGTAATTATTACCATTAAAGGATTAAAACCCCAAAGTAAGCTGTGACCCTCCTCTTTCTTCAAGTGATAAAGAAACATAGCGCAGGTAGAAAAGTAAAGATCGGCTTTAATCAGAAATGGAAGAGGGAGCAGTGTGTGTATATGTCCTTCCTGGAAAGGTCTGAGCTGAACTGGAAGATCTGATGCACATTTTTTTGCTCTTGACCACTGATTCCTGGGCAGTTGTAATTACTTGCCAAACCTGCACAAGTGTAAAAGGAGCTGCCTGTTGCAGGCCATTTGTATATGCCTTTATACCTCCCAGAAGTGCCCTACTATTTATGTATATTGAGTTTTCTCACAATTGCCCTGTTGTACTTGATTAGTGCCAAAGTTAAATGGTGGCTGGCCTGTACTTAGCCACAGCAGCATTGCCCACTGTTAATCACTGCCACAAAGTGGATCTTGATGGCAGTCTGAAGTACCAGTCAGCTCTCTTTTCTTTCCTCTTTGAAATCTTCTTTGCTTTGGTATGTGTGTCAATGAGCGTGGTCATGTGGTATGCAACACAAACTTGAGTTGTGCTGGGAGGCTTGCCTCCCTGGAGAAAGAAGGGCTCTTGGCTGCCCACCAAAGCCCATCATGGCTTGACAGTTATGCCTTCGTGGAATGGACCAACCAACTTCTCAGTGGGCAGAATGCCAGCCTAGCAGATGGGCCTGAATGTGGGCAGCCAGCAAAGCACATACATACATGTAGGTGTAAATAGTTGTATGTATGAGCATAATAAATGGGGGTCTTTGCAATTTGAGAAGTTACTGAAGCAAAATGTTGAGTACTAAATCGATGAGCCTGAAGGGAGACTTCTCTGGGGGAGGGTGCATGTCAGAGTGCTCAGAGGCAGGATCTGTGGTTTCCTTGTTGCTCTCTGCTTGCAGTTTTGCAGATTATATAATAAACAAAGGAGGCTATTTAGTCTTTTGAATCCAGGCACTCTTGTTACTACAACTGGGAATGTAGAAAATGACACTTTACTGTAGTGAATCCCCTTACAAACCACTTGAAGCTTCCTACCAGCTCAGATTCTACCAACGCATTTACTAGTACAGCTTGAGATCAGTGGAAATCTGTGCATGCCACCCTTTTAGTTTCGAATTACATTTTTAGATATGAGTTACTTCACTGAGCAAGAGTTACATGGAAATCAGTTACCAGGATGAAACAGAATAAAACTTTCTTTGTAGGTCATATCTTCCAAAATCTTTGTGTGTAGTTCATCAGTGAGTAAATGCTAAGCCCTTTCCATGAATGGCAGTCACCTAATACATGCATGCAGGCCATACAATAACTGATAATTAAATACTTGTAGGCCTTTTGAAGACCTAACCATGAGTTGCATTGTTACAGAAGGGACACAGAAAAGCTAGGTGACTTGAACTTGTCTTCAGAGGTGTTTGATTGAAGAAGCCCATTTCTCTGGAGCCTATTTCCCTAATTTTATCAGAGTACTGCTTGAGAATTGCCTGGCCTTGCTGTCTCACACAGGTATCTTGCTTGATGGTTCAGCTCTTTACTAGGAGAGAGCACTAGTGGGTTGCAGGATGAAAAGCATCCCATACCCAGCTGGAAATTGCCTCAGGCTCTTCTTAAAATTCTGGAAGGTCTGTGGACACCGTTTTCCTTGAGCTAATAGGGCAAACCAAGAATCTCCGATTTTTGGCAGGATGTGTAATGAGCTCTGGATACCCTCAGTATAAAAGTACAGACTTAAGTTTCTAGGACCCTTAAGTTAGATTTGCAGGAATTATCAGGATAAGAAGAATCTTTTCTCAAATCCTAGAAATAAATTGTATTTACCCAATCCAATGTAATCCCTTTATGCTTAACCTGAAGACATGGCAGTTGTCTGTGTGACTTTCAAATTGAGCACTCTGGTTGCTGGCTTCTAAGTGCGCAGAGGAACTTTACAAGCCAGCATGTTAAGTATGCTAGCAGGCCTAGGGAATATGTTTTGGCTTTAAGGATGGGACCAGGATTTTGGTGGGAGCTGACCTAGCTGGCCAAAATCAGTACAGTGAAAGAACTGTTTTGAAGAGGTGAAATAATGAAGCAATTTCTAAGGGCTTAGATTTCAAAAGACAGTTAAATAGTCCTGTAGATTTCAGGGACAGGTATTTGCTCCTGTAATGGAAATGGCAACAGTAGGACTAGTGAATTCTGAATGGATTGGAAAGATGTATTCTGGTCTAACATCTGATGTACGCACACTTTTATTAACATTTTGTTGTTCTTTTAGCCTTTCACGTGTGTTTACCGTGTGACTCTGCTTTTTTAAATAGTAGCCAGAACAAGCAGTTTAATGGTGGTGTGCACTAATTAATGGGAACTATAGACATTTAAATCCCCTGTGTGGGACTACTGCAAGTTTTGACTCATTTAATGCTTGTCTCCTTAGCCCACATGTACCATTCCCCTTTGTGCAGGCAAGGGTGAACATAGCTCTTAAGTCTCAAGTGGGTTTTATTAGTTTCCTTATCACCTGCATTCAGTTGCTTCTGGTGGGACAATTAGAAAACCACAGGTGCAGTCCTCCAAAGGGCTGGGAGAGTGCAAAGGGAAAGAAAAGCAGGATGGAGAAGGAGGGTTGTTAAAGGGGGAAAATGGGGTGGAGAGAAATGGTGTGTGTAAGGAGAAGGAAAGCAATGCAAAAGGAAGGGATAGAGAGAAAGAAGGAAGAAACCTGAAACCAGTCGAAAGAGAGAGAAGAAATGGGGGAGAAAAACCCACATCATCAGACAAGGACTGTACTGTGCTAATGAAAATTAGTACATGCTTCAGCTAAGTTCCTTTTCTCTTTATATGACAGAGCATGACTCATCTTGCAAGGGCTGCTCTGGGAAGAGGGTTGCATTTGACCTTACAGGACTACTTGCATAAGGAGCTAACTTGAGAAAGCCTTTACAGGGTGAAGACCACTGTTAGCAGTAGCAGGGTTAAGAGGTATCGGTTTATGCCAGTGAACAAGACTGATTTACTTTTTATTGCCAAGTCTGTTTAGGTGGCAATATACTTGTCCTCTACTAATTATTGGCTCTGAAAAGAGCAATGTGAGTCGCTGTATGTTTTAAGCCTGTAGACAGATACAGTTGAACTGCATCATGCCATGCTCTGTATTTAACCTTCTGCAGAGCATGATATATACTGTCAAATACTGTAATACTAGAGATATTATTTTTGTAGTCCCTGTTTCTCCAAGCAGATACCGAAGTTTCAAAAGCAGTCAGTGTTCGTGAGCATTGCATCAATATACCCTAAAAGGCACTTTGCTAATTTTTGCTTCCTTGTTTATCGAGTCAGATTAAGACCAAAATTGTTATGGACAACAGCATGGAACTTTAGCACAGAAAAGATAAATGGTAGCTGTTTTACAAGATTAGTAACTTAAAATGTACCTACTTAGTACATCTGCATCAAGATTAGCCAGTCATCCTTCTCAGGCAGAAGAGCAGGAAGAACACCTTCGTGTTTTGGTGAGGGGTATATTTCATTTGTCCCATTGTAATGCTCTGCTATATTTCCACAGGGAATGCTACATTTCTGATACACTAGGAGATCCATATTATTATTGCTATTTGCATTTGCACTTAAATATTGCCTTACCATTAAAAACAAGCTAGCAGAAAGATAATTATTCCTTCATAATTTGTGACTTCTTTCCCCCTTCAACACATGAAAGCATGGAGTAGGGCATTATAAAACTCTCTTGATTTGTTGTAGGCAATCAGACTTTTGATGGTGTGCTTGACTATCAGAACAAACCACCATGACTTCTTTACCATAAGCTCTGTTCTGAATAATTAATGTAATGTTAGTGGGCTTACTGAAGCAGTAGGCTATATTACAGTGACTGCAAAGCTTGGAAACCTACTGTGTCTTTCTGTCATAAAAAGGCCCAGCTTCTGCTGTAGATCCTATGAAGAATTTGTACAGATACTTGAAAGGATAAAACACTGTATAAAATCCTAAAGTTCAAAGAGAAAATACCACTCAGGATAAAAAAGGGAGCTTAGCCCAGCAGCAGCTTAACCATATATGACAGATCTAGTGCTAAGTCCTGAGCCACCAATGCAAATGCCTCTAGATTTCACCAAGTAGCCAGATGGAAGGACTAGAAGAAAGGCTTTGAGGATACTGACCTGGGGAGGAGCAGGGGCAGAGAGAAAGGGAATGTGCTTCCCGATAAATGGCTGATTCTCTGGGCAGGATATGAACAAAGAAGGTTTAATACATGTACAGCTAGATCTGTCTTGCATTTCCTGTGAAAACTACTTTTAAAGGCATTAGTATGTATTTGTCTGTATTTCTGTGCAGGATTATGCCATGAATAAAATTGGGAACTATGCAAGTTGTCAACTCTGTTATTCTGACATGGGGATAAATTACTCCAGGCTGGAACAATGCTATTGAGAGCTGAGACATAGAAGAATCATTGACAGTGTCTTTCTTCCTGTGCCATACAATGACATGAACTTTGAATCAAAGTTGATCACCTTCATGCCATGAGGGTAACCAGAATTGCAGTAAAAAGGCTGATTTATAGGTGACAGGTCCTTCTAGGTATTCTCTGTGACCTTTAATCGTCTCTATGCAAGTCCTGAACCCAACTATTTTCTTGTCTTGCCAGCTCCCCACTGAAACATAGAATAGTCAGCTCAGCTGTGCCTCGTGCTGCCTCCTTCCTCCCTCTCTCCTTCCATCCCCACTACAGAGCTGCTGTTGTATGCACTCTGCTCTACAAGCCCACGCATCTTCCATTCTGCCAGTGGTGTTTGGACTTAAGAAGCTCTGCCTTATCTCAGCTACCACTGCTCATTGACCATGGATGGCATGTGAGCATGCAAATTATCTCAGCAATTTATTTGCACTAGTTGTCACACAGAGTAGCACAAACCTTGGTGGCTTTGGCAGGCTGCTGTTGCTGTAGGAGATGGGCAGGGACAGCTTATATGAGTGCTCAAGGCAAGGAAGGAAACAGTGTTTTCGCAGCTGTATTGATATCCGGTGCTGTTTCAGGCTTCTTACCCCATGCTCACAGTCTTTGTTTCAAGTAGTGGGAACATTTGTAAGGTAGAAAGTTTTGTTGATTCCAGAAGACCTTAACATTAAATAAAATGAATATGGTCACATAGCAGTAAGCACAGCCCTAGGAAAGTATGTATGAGATTGCTGTCACTGCTAAAAGATGTATGCTTCTTGGAGGCCATGTTGTGGCTTGTTGGCCCTTACAAGCATAGCAATGGTTTTTCTTGCTTTTGTTTATTTGTAGGAAAAGGAAGAAAGATGGAGCTGCATCTCTGTTGTGAAGCTAACGTATAGATTAAAGGTACTCTTTCTCCCCCTTCTCCCTCCCCCCCCCCCGCCCTCCTGGCTCTGGTTTTCAGGAGACTGCAGCAATGTATTCTAAGCAGTCACCAAAGCTTTAATGACAGCTGTTTTGCTTGAAAACCTGTATCTGTCAGTGTCTGTAACATGATTTGATGTAATCCTTTGGATTTCCTTATGTTTAAAAAAAGCTGCAGAATCTTCTTCGCCTACCAAACCACATTTAACAGTTGAAATTTTAGCAGGGAATATTTAAAAAAATCTACCATCTCTGATGATCGTACTGTTTACGTTTTTTAATACATCTCTTACCTTAGTCTGAATGTCTAGCTGAGAACATAACTTAGGAAATAGGGGAGTTTGGGAAAAAAAAGCTCACAAATAAAATAGCATTAGCAGAAATCTTAGTAGTCCCGTATCCCTATGCCATTTGCTGCTGAAAAGTGTGGGAAACCATTTAAAAATGAACTTATCTTTCATGGCATTCTTTATGCCTGTGAGTCAATCTCATCTTGCTACTTGTCTGTTGAGAAGATTTTTCCTTGAAACCCAGATTTCCCTTCCGTACACTGACATGTGTTTTGCAAGACCTTGAAATTACACAATGGAAGGAGAGCTGAAAACTGTTGCCAAATCTTCTAGATGATCATGGTTATCCGGAGCTGACCAGAAGTTTAATTTCATGCACTATGGTACTGCAGATTGGTGTGCAGGCAGTCAGCACTGCGCGTGTGGCTGCCCCTTTGACCAGGTTGAGTAAATGCAAATTCACCACAGAGGGCAGGATGTGGATGTATGGTTCCCTCTGCTGAAGGGCTCTCACTTCCTCTTCCCTCCTGTTTTGTCTGCCCAAAACACTTCATTTTTTTCTCAGACAGTAATAATTGGAAGGGGAAGATATAGATTGATGCAGTGGGTCCTATGGCATGCTGCCTTGCTCAGAATGCAAAGGAAGACAGTGGGGATATAAGACCTGATCTTAACACTCCTGAGTTAGCTGTTTGAAACCAGCTAAGTCCAGGACACTTGGATTTTATGTTTTTTCCAGGCGACTGTCTATGGCCCTGCCTAACAGAAAAAGTAACAATCTTCCCATTGGTATTTACATCGCAATTTGTTGATATCGACACACTATCTTTGCAGAACTACAAACTTATTTGATCAGATCCAGTTATCCAGAATTATCAGAATCCAGTTGGATGACTCTCTTGGGGCTTTGGGCAGGGGGAAAAGGGTGTTTATTTGTTTGTTTTCCTATTTTTGCTTTCCTTTTCAGCAACTTCTTTACACTGAAAAGACGACAAAGCTTGCGTATTGTTGTAGTTAGCTCCTCATGCATCTATTTTCATTCAGGGGTTGCATTTAATAAGAATGCTGGGTCCCATCTACATTTTTCTAGTAGTCTTCAAATGCAGCAATTAAGAAGAATTTATTGCTTTGTTTGCAAATCCCCACACCAAAAGGAGAGGTGTTTCTGTTTTCATTTCCTTATCTTTGGCAGCCTCACAGCAGTGAAGTTTCCTGGGCCTCTTGCTGTTTGCTTGGCTAAGTCCAATGAATCTTTTGTTAGCAAGGGGTAAAAAATTCATTAAGGATATATTTGCATTTTATGCTTTACCTGCTCATTGTGTTTGGGTAGAATACAGCAGCAATTGGAGCATAATTTAGCAAATCTTCTTTAGTGTTGTTAACATGTTTAAGTTGAAGCTCCATCATACATTCATACGTTCTTGAGTACGAAAACATTTGTTAGCTGTGTTATGCGAGCAGTGAGGCTGGAAGCTGAGGCCTTGAGAGGGCCTTTACTACTTCTTTCACAGCTTATTTTTCACCACTTATTACTTTTTTTCCCCACCGTCCCCTACCTTGCAAGAGCTGAGTGTTTGATGTGACTTTGTTTTGGAAATCGATAATATGCACTTTCATACTATTTGTGAATCATCAATGTCATTAGGTATTAAAATATTTACCTGGATTTTGATATATAAGGCTCTTCTCCATGTGGTCTGTGCATCTGTATTAACTGGGTTCTTAAATGTCTCAGTTTTCTACTTGGCAAATATTCTCAGCAGAAGCACCTACAGCAGTTGCTTCTAGATCTGCAGCATTTATAACTGGTAACTGTACTGTTTTTTTTTTTTAATATTCTATTTTTAAATTTTTTAAAAAGAAAATACATGGAACAGTTATCAAGAAGTGTAGTAAAAATACCCCAGTCAAAGAGGTTTTACAGCAAAATACAAGGCAGTACAGCTAATCTGTGTCTTCTCATACAAATGGAGTGTGTAACACAGTCTAGGCAGTAGATCCTTAGCTCCACAGATTCATACAGCTCCACTGAAGTCACTTTTGAGAGGATCTACTGTGCTTCTGTGTTCCCTGTGAAGCTATTAATGGTTGTCCTGGGCTCAGCAGCAGCAGTCATTTTTTGCCTTCTTAGTAGCTGGTGCAGAGCTGTGTTTTTGACTTTCAGCCTGGGAACAACGCTGATAACACCAATGTTTTTAGTTATGGCTTAGAATGTTTGGTCTGACTAAGGGCTTTCTTAGTCTCATGCTCTGCCAGGGAGGAGGGGAAGCCAAGAGGAAACAGAAGCAGGACACCTGACCCAAACTGACCAAATAGGTATTCCATACCACAACATGTTATGCCCAGGATGTAAAAACTAAGGGCAGAGACCTGTAAGGGTGGAGGTTTGCTGCTGGGTCGGGCTTGGTATCGGGTGATGAGCAGTTGTATCCTCTTTCCTTGTATTTCCCTTATTATTATTATTGGTGGTAGCAGCAGTGATTTGTGTTATACCTTAGTTACTAAATTGTTCTTATCTCAACCTGTGGGAGTTGCATTCTTTCGATTTTCTTCCCCATCCCCCTGGGAGCTGAAGGGAAGAAAGAGAGGGGAATGAGTGAGCAAACTGGGTGAGTTATAGTGGCTTAAACCATGACAATGGTTAAAGCATCCAGCATATACTCTGGGGCAGGATCAAGCTACATGTGTGAGAGAATGGAAATAAATGCCTGAATGTATACATACATGTCTGCAAATGTCGGGTAACTGGATTTCTTAGCATATTGGGTGCAGAGGGGAAACAGTGATGATGGATGGAAAAAAAAACAAACCTAAAAAAAGCTGAACCCACGACAAGTTAGAAATGAACATCCAAGAGGCTTTTTTGAATTATTTTTGCAGTGTATCACAAAAGCACAACAACAAAGAGAAGGTCAAAATCTTGAGAACATGGATTGTATTGGTCAGAGGCCCTTTCAAATGGTGTGGAGTCCATGCCTACATTAATCCCAAAGTGGCTTGTTTCAGTAAGAGGGAGTATATTGAACACCAAGAATTGTTCTGTTCTTAGTGAACTGACTGAGGATGAACACATTTCCCTCTTGTAATTGGAGAAATATAAAGTCAGGCCATTTCTCACTGCAGTGCTTCAAGTCCCAAACAGATGAGAGTTCATCCATTGTTTCACTTAGCGGACGCATGAATTTATCTCCTTTGCTATTTAACTACTGCATCCCTGATAAGACTGGCCACTGTGAAAGTAATGATTTCCTTTTGTCAGATTTAAATCTATCTAATAACATTGTCAAATAACAAATGCTTCTGATGCTGTCAATACACCTCCCTTTTTTCAGTGTGAGTAGGAAGAAATGACATCACGAAAACCTTGGGAACTGGTAGTAGAGCTGTCTTCTCATGGCAATCTCTGTGCAATCCAATGCCACATCAGCCCCTAGTTGCAGAGGGGAGGCTTCTCAAGGCTAAATGATAAGTTATGACCTTCCATGTTTGGTACACTTATTTCCTCTGTTATTCTCCTATCTGAGCACTTCAGATGATCAGAAATAACCAGCAAACATTTTGTGCTTGTTTAAGTAGTCTTTCGAATTGACAAGGCATGAAATCTTTAGACCAAAGGACAGTATTTTTCAGTAGGTTAAAAATGTCTGAAAGTCAAGAGGCTGAGTATATTTACCTCAGCCATGATTTTACTGCTATAATAAGATTTTTTTGCTTTGCTGCACCAGGACTTTAAGATTATGTTAGCTTATGCTGAGCTAAATCCAATATGGGATTTGGTTGTAAAATATACAGGGAGAGGTCTGTGGCTGCACAAAGTCTCTACAATCCCCTTTCCACAAGAAGATATTAGTGGGCTGAAAGGAATCCATTACATAGTGCTGTCACACAAGCCTAGCTAAAGTAATGGTGACCTTGCTCTTCACAGCCTTGCAAGGCTGACTTCACAAGACTAACTGCAAGGATGTAACTTCACTGGGCCTCTTCCATGTGTTAGTGTTCTTTCCCTGTGGGTATTTTGGTTTTGATTGCTTTACTAAACCTTGTGTTGACCAGAAATACATGACCATGATGGGTGATGCTCACCTGCATTTTGGGTTCCTTTGCTCTTCCTGGGTAGTAGCCATTGAAGAAACACCTCCTTGAGAGCATAGAGCCTGTACCAAAGGTCACTCACCCATACGGCAGGAGCGTTTGAGTAAACTCTTGTGCTCCCCCTCAGAAGGAGCATCCACAATGGCTGGAGCTTAACTACTATCATTTGATGATTCATTTGCAGTGCTTATTTTCTAAAAATTGCATATCATGTTCTCAAAAGCAAGGCAAAGAAAAAAGCAGCTGTTATGAAAAGAGAGGAAAAAAACCTCACATACAAAACATGGCGCCTTAAAGAACCAAGCCCACATTGTTAGGGTAGGAAAAAAAACCCTCAGAATTTGCTGTGTCTTATCTTTGAATAAGATCAAAGGTACTGTTCATATTTTAGACAATTAATTGCTACAGTTGTGAGCCTAAGAATGAATGGATTTTAATTCAATCCATACTTACATTTCTTACTTTTGTGGGGTTTCAGAGTGTAATCCAGGGAATTTTTCCTTGTTGTAAAAAGATGTGCTTTTATATTCAGTACTGGTGGGGTTTAGACTTGTAATATTGATACTGAAATAATCACACTGCTTTTTAAGTGTAAGAAGCATCAGAACCGGCCAGTGTAAATTTTACTCTGTTCTATCATTGGATACAAAGGTGGACTTTATTGCAGTTCTCTGTCTTCTAGCACAGCTTTTATAAAATTTGGTTCAGAAGGCAGAAAATCAGCTTGACAAAAAGAAGAGAAATAAAAAAGTATTTTCAGTGCTGTGTAATGTTTTGCAAAAAAAAAAAAATACTTGCTTTCACAGAATTGTGGAATATTTTGTGTTGGGAAGGACCTTAAGATCATTTAGTTCCAACCGCTCTGCCATGGGCAGGGACACCTCACATTAGACCAGGTTACTCAAGGCTTTGTCCAGCTTGGTCTTGACCATTGCCAGGGGTGAAGCATTTACCACTTTGTTGAGCAACCCATTCCAGTGCCTCACCACCCTTACAGTAAAGAACTTCTTCCTTATATCTAACCTAAATCTCCCCTGTTTAAGAGTGAATGCATTACCCCTTGTCCTTTCTGTGGAAGCAACTTCTTCCCTGTGGAAACAGCTCTTCCCTTTCTGTCGAAACAGCTGATCAGCAAAAAACTGGACGTGAAACTGAAACTTCCCGTTCAGAAATTTTATAATGCTTCATTTAAAAATTCATTATTGAATTTAACATCTAGAAATTCATTGTTTTCTCTCATCTCAATCTAAACTTTTTGTTCCTGAGCTGCTCCAGCACTTCATCCTGTGTCTCCCAGTGTATCATGCTGTCCAGTACAGAGGAATATC
>JASSUY010006303.1:0-24925 GCA_032466535.1 Forpus xanthops
TGAGGCTTGAGAGGACACGAGAGGCAGATGTACTGGCAGCAGAGGCCGACGTGAAGATCCACCGCGTGTCCCGAGAAGTGGAGCCTCATGATGAGGTCAGAAGGAGAGAGCGTGAGCTTAGAAGGAGAGAGCGTGACCTGGAGCGTTTTGATGCAGAGGAAGAGGGAAGAATTTACCAGGAAAGAGAGGTGGAAGAGGCCGCTCGGGACAGAAGGCTCGAGCGCAAAGGGGAGCTGGAACTTGTCAGGCTTGACAGGACACGAGAGGCAGATGTAGCGGCAGCAGAGGCCGACGTGAAGATCCATCGCGTGTCAAGAGAACTGGAGCCCCGTGAGGAGGTGAGAAGGAGAGAGCGTGAGCTCAGGAGAGAGCGTGACCTTGAGCGTTTTGATGCAGAGGAAGAGAGGAGGGTTTACCTGGAAAGAGAGAGGGAAGAGCCCCTGCGGGAGAGAAGGCTCGAGCGACAACGGGAGCGGGATCTGGAGATCAGTGAGCTTCGCCACCTCCGGGAACGTGAAAGGGAAGAGCGAGGTGCAAAGACCAACCAGAGAGAGAGTCGTGACTTTGAAACCACGCCAGCAGAGCCAGGGGTCCTCTCTCTCAAAGGAGGCTTCGCGTTGTCCCGCTCTGGATGAAGCCAAGGCATCTTAAGGGGAAGTCCACCCTGGAGTTTGTGGGGCTTCTCCAAGTCTCTTTGGAGCTCACTTCTGCTCTGTGCTTTCTGCTGTGTATGTCACATGTGGTGGCATAGAAGTGTTTGACACTGACAGTTCAGCAGGTTGCTCTGAGTGGGTGCCAAGCAGGTTTTCCATGTACCATTCTCAGCTTGTAGGCAGGCAGTTACCCCAGTACCTGCAGCTTCTGCCTTCCTGCATTATGTCTATCCACCTTATTCTATATTATGTCCAGCTGCCATAACGCAGTATTTACTCATTTTCCTCATTTCCTCTAATTAGATTCCTTGGGTCCCTCTATTCTTTATGTCCCCGTCATCTCTTCTACCCTGCGGCATGACTTCTGCATGGTAAAACCCCTTAAAACTCCCAGTATCTCATTTATATTGGAGTCTAAAAATCCCCAAAGCTGGGGAAAAAGAAACACTAAAAACTAACCCAAAAAAATCTGTAGACTCCAAGCTTTTGGTTGCTTTGAAGCAGCTGAGTTTTGCTGTGGTTACTGTATGGTTACTGTATGGTAACGGTGGTGGGGGTGGGGGGGTCTTCCTGTCTTTACACTGATGTATTGCATGAATAATCAGAATAAATAGCTGATGACTGCACTTCCTTGCATCTCATCTACAAGGGCCTCAGCCTGGTGGGAGGGTAGCTCAGTTCAGCTCACACATTCCTCCTAATCCCAAGCATTTAATCCAGGCAGGGGCTGCTAAAAAACCCACTGAATCCCCCCTTCTACATGTCCAGGAGCCCACACAGCTCTGGCCCCTACTGCTGACCTCCATGATTCCAGGGGCTTCCTGCACATGCTGTGCTCCATGATCCACACAGGGATGTTCGGATTCACCCCAGCACTCCAGCCCTCGGAGCATCGTTGTGGCCCTCCTCTGGAGCTCCATATCCCTCTTGTGTCGGGGGCTTTTTCTTTATCTTGAGCAACAGAGAGCCAATTCCCCCCGCAGATGGGGCTGCAAACCTCAAGATGACCAAGAGAGAAGCAAGGACAGCCCCAGCATCACTGCATCTTGCTCTTATAAGCAACCAGGGCACCATAGCCCTGTTCACCCCTGCAGGCAGCACCCAGGGCTTGGTGTTCACGCTGCCAAAACCACCACGCAGTGACATTTTGAACCCGGTGTGCCAGAGGCACTCGAATGATCTGTCCCAGCCAGGGACAGGCAGATGCATGGGGTGATGCTCTCTGCGATGTCTCCTCCGCGCACACAACAGTCACGCGCTTTGGTGGCAAACATATGGCAGCACAGATGGGCTGTCTGCTAACAGGGCCAAAGCCCTGGCTGCAAACACACACGGAACAGCAAGAAGGCAAAACCTCCTGAGGTCTCCCCATGCAGCCAGGACGGGGGTGGGATTTGCTTGTGCAAAGAGGGAAAGAACATTCACATCTCAGAGCAGTTCATGGCTCATTAAGGGAAAGCAAAGAGGAGTCTGCCAAATGCAGGTGGAAATGCAAACTCCGTGGAGAACAGGGACAGCTTCCCTGCCCTCAGCTCCCAGGTTTGGAAACCCCTTTTGATTTACACGGACTGAGCTTTTTGGGAGTGTTGGAAGCACTCTTTCCCCCAATCCATGGGGAAAAGGAGAGCTTGGGGTCAGGAAATCAGGGCAAGAAAGGGAAATACACTGGGAGATTTGTTCCCTGCTTTGCTGCTTCTGTGCCCTGCTCTAGGCTGAGTTAGGGTCTCCAGCAGGATTTCCCACCCCTGGAAGCGGTCCCACATCCCAGCGCCCATCCCTGCATCCCTTCCCCTCCACCGCAGGCTCCCCGAAGCGCTCGGGTTAACTCAGCACCACTCAGGGCCGGGAGCCACGGGGAAATCCGGCCTCGGGCGGGCGATTCAGCGTCAGCAGCGGATGGGAAGGTGCGGAGCTGGGGGTGGTTGTGCAAACATTGTGTATCCCAGCAACTTCCCTGCTCCCAACGGACGGGGAGCGGACGGGAATCCCGGCTCCAAGCACCGGTGCTTGGCAGCCTCCACCCTGAGCTCTTCGAGCACATCACTTGCCTTCCTGGGCGCTTGCAGGTCCTTCCTGTTCCTCCTCTGTCTCCCCGCTTTCAGCCCTCCAGGGTCTCTCGCTCTGCAGCAGCATAATGGTGGCCAGCCCTGGTGAGGAGCTCAGCTCAGCACCACTGGGGACAAATCCATGCCACAGCCAGGTCCCAGCGCAGCACCCCAACCCTATGGGGCTGCCTTCTTTTTCAAGGTTACAGGGTGCCATCGGCCAAGCTCCACAAGCAGGACCTATCAGTGCTGAAGGGGACAGGCAGCAGATGACAGCCAGGGTGGGCAGGGGAACGCTGCCTGCTCCCCGACACCCCATTGCCTTGGACAGCCCCATTGGAAGAGCTTGGGAAGCTCAAATCTCACCACAGCAAGAAGAAATAACGTGGAAGCTCCGGGTAACAGTGAGGCAGCCCCAAGGTGGGGGGGGAGCTGATCCTTGAGCCTGTGGATGAAATGAATGCGTTATAAAGGAACACATTGCAAGGGATCAAGGGGTGAAAACGGATAAGGAGGAGAAGTGAGTGCGAATAACTGTAGGCAATGAAACTCATGAAGCAAAGGGACAGAGTCTGAAGGAGGGGCCCAGCACATTCCTGAGCCTGAGCTGGGGACCGCAGGCACGTCCAGATCTGCCGTTAGGGATGACGATTGCCCAACGCAGCCCAAGGGGCTGAGTCAGGGCTGCGAAGGGCGGTGGCTGTGGGGTGAAGCTCCAAACCACCCCAGCTCCTGCTCCGCCACTTTGCACCGCGGCTGCCACAAGAACCAAGCCCCCTCCTCGCAGCCCAGCCATGGTGAGTGCAGGGGACACGGATGGGGAGGAGGGACAGGTCCCTAAGGGCAGGAGGGCGATGGAAAAGGCGCTTTTCCCACAAGTGGCCCCGGAGCTGAAGGAAAGATGTGGTTTGGCACCGGATGGAGCAGACGGCGCCAAGGGCTGGGCCAAATCCTTGCCAGAGAGGGGGGACTGTGTACGAGAAGAGGGTGCAGAGGCTGTGAGCAGAGGGTCTCTGCAGGTCTGCGGCACTATGGGGGGGTATTTGGATCGATGTTCCCCATCCCCTTCACTCCCCTCTTCTTTTTCCTACTGATGCTTCTGCTGCCCATCACCAGACTCAGGGCTGCAGCTCCACTGCCCTGCAGCCCCCCACACCCCCCAGCACCAGGGGAGCCAGGAGCTAAGGACCTGAGGCTGAGCAAGCTCAATCCCTGTCACATTCACCAAGCTGAGGCTCAGGCCGGGCAGGATGTGGCAGGGAGGCCCCAGGATGCTGAGGTTAGCAGGGAAGGGCAGGCAGCCCCTGCTCTGCCTGCACTGCCCTGCCCCAGAGACTGGAGCCCGGCATCCTCCCCTTTCCCTGTCCAACCCTGCTGGAGAAGGAGCCAACTCCGCTTGCATTTTTCTCTCATGACTCAGTTTCTCCTCTGTGCACAGAGCAGAGGGGAGGAGAGGGTTATCTGTGCAGAAACCCAGCCCCAGCCAGGCTACAGCGCATGCAACAAAGCCTAGCAGGTCACTGTGCTGCAGTATAAGCTTTTCCCAGTCCAGAACACTCCTCTGATGGGAGCTGCCATGTCCCCAAGGGATTTTCCACGAACCACTCCCCAGTCCTCTGGGTCCTTCCTGCATCACAGCGCTGTGCCAAGGCAAAAAGAAATGCAGTTGGACAGGTTGGGCATAGGAGACTCCTCCTGGGGGAGCTGCACGAGGCCCCTCCAGCCCAGCTCCTCCTCCAGAAGGCCCAGACCAACCTTCAGCACTCCACTGATCTTGCTTCTTGCTCCAGCAGCCCACAGAGACCGAGCGCTGCATCGAGTCCCTGCTCGCCGTCTTCCAGCGGTACGCGGGGCACGAAGGGGACAACCGCACTCTCTCCAAGAAGGAGTTCCTGGCCTTCATGAACACCGAGCTGGCTGCCTTCACAAAGGTGAGCAAGGCCACAAGAGGCTCCTGTGGCATGTGCTTCAGCCCGCAGGATGGCAGTTAAAGCCTTTGAGCACCATGGTGGGCAATGGGATGAGCTCGCTCCCACCAGGAGCCAGGGACATGAGTTGGCCTGGCTGGATTCAGTCCTCTGGCACTGATCAGGTTTGGTGAAGGGCAGACATAAATTCCAACTCTCTTTGGCCTTCTGCAGAACCAGAAGGACCCGGGTGTGGTGGACAGGATGATGAAGAAGCTGGATTTGAACAGCGATGGGCAGCTCGACTTCCAGGAGTTCCTAAACCTCATCGGGGGCATTGCAGTGGCCTGCCACGATTCCCTGGTGCTTAAGACCCATTCTCACTAGTCCTGTCTATTGGTGACTCCCTCCTGCTGTGAACATGCCTTGATCAAAACCACTGCAAAGCTGGAAGCAGAATGGGATGTACCCATTCTTCATTTTTATGGAGAAAATAAAAGGTTTCAAATCCTAGTGCAAGACGTGGTTTTATTTCAGCATCAGGAGTGAGGAGAATGCACTAAGAAAGTAAATCCAAGCACAGAGGAAGCAGGATCTCTCAGTCCAACCCTCTGCTGCTCCACTGATGTGAGAACACACATGTTCTCATCCTCATCCCTGCTGGAAACTACAGCCTGGCTCTGGAGCTCCTCCAGCCTGGTAAATGCCAAGGTGCAGCAACACATCAGGGCACAACAGCACGAGGTAAATGCAAAGGCAGGAGCCTTACCCATCAGGATCATTTGAGCACTGACAACTGCAATTACACACTAACGCTCAGCATAAGCAGCCCTTGCTGGCATGATCCATTATTTCAGGCCTAGTCTCCAGTTGGTGATGGACAGGAAGGGGAGGTGAAGAGAGAATTCAATCTAATCTCTCTTCTCCCTCAGTAAGAGCAACTGAGCAACAGCAAGATCAAGGCGGGCAATTCACTTTATTGATGAGGTAAGCTGATTGGTTTAGAGAAATGTTGCTAGGACACCAAACCAAGAAGTTACCACTAGCACTTAAACACCAATGAGCTGCTTTCCTGCCTCTACTGAGCAACCCCCAGAGCAGGGACAGGCCCTGCTCCTGCTTTCAGACATTCCCATGAGAGCCAGGCTTGGCTCTTCCTGCTGCCCACACTGCAGCATGTCTCCGAGCTCTTCTTTCAGCTCAGTGCTAAGGATGTAAGAGGCAGCTGCTGGCTTTTCCCTCTGGAAAAGATTTGCCTTAAGAAACTTCACATCAGCTGGATCTGGAAATAGAAGCACAGGTTGTGACTACCTGGAAGCAGCTCAGTCTCACTACAGCATTCCTGGGTGGGGAAGAGCAGGTAAGATGCACTCTGTGCGGAAGAGACTAGACTAAAAGCTGGAATGGTGGGAGGTGAAGGTTTTCATGCTGTGCTGTGGAATGGGACCGTTTCCCTCTGGTCCCAGGGATGGGTTCCTAGCGGAACTGGAGCGGGCTGATCCTCAGCCCAATGACATCTTTGCCAATCTCTGTCACCTGAGGAATAAAAAGGAGATGATTAATGCTCCAAAGATGGTTCTCAAAAGCACACCCTGACTGTAATGTCAGGCCCTGAAGGTAGCACTTCAATTACACAGTATTCCACAATCCCCAAGCTGTTCCAAGGCCCCTGACATTCAAGTTGACCCACAACCCACACCAAGACAGTTTAGAGGGAGCACGGGGGAGCTGCTGAAGGGAATTCTGAAGGGAACCATCACATAAGTCAGCCACTTTTCAAATGCTGCTCTGCATGTTTACTTTGTTGTGGATTTCTAGATCTAGAAAGAGTGTTGAACTACCTAAAAAGAGGAATACAATTAAGTGTGAAGAAGGATGAGTATGACCCAATGTGGCATTTAGATTCTTTGTTCCCTGTTGTGAATACGAAATGAGAATTTTGCTGCATGTTCACAACAGACCTGTAAGATGGAGAAGAGAAGGCTGTGTGGAGACCTCATAGCAGCCTTCCAATATCTGAAGGGGGCCATAGGGATGCTGGGGAGGGACTCTTCATGAGGGACTGTGGTGGATAGGACAAGGGGTAACGGGTTCGAACTGAAACAGGGAAAGTTTAGATTGGATATGAGGAAGAAATTCTTTACTGTGAGGGTGCTGAGGCACTGCAATGTGTTGCCCAGGGAAGCTGTGAATGCTCCATTGCTGGCGGTGTTGAAGGCCGGGTTGGACAGAGCCTTGGGTGACATGGTTTAGTGTGGGGTGACCCTGCCCGTGGCAGGGGTTGGAACTGGATGATCTTAAGGTCCTTTCCAATCCTGACTATTCTATGATTCTATGATTTTATGCTAGCAGAAGGTGGTGACACACATCGAAGCTCCCTTACCGTAGTGACACGGCAGATCTGCCCATGGAACTCAGGGCAGTAGCAGGCTCCGCTGAGAGGACACTTCTCCACCGGTTTGCCACGATAGATGGGTCGGTAAGAGGCAGCACAGATGTCAAAGGGGTTGTGCATGTCATAGTTGAGCTGGTAGGTGTCAGTGGGATTCTTCTCACACGCTGACAGGATCTTACGGGTCTGCCAAAAGCAACCACGTTGAGCAGAGGGGCAGCTCGGAATGCAATGCTCCTGCCCATGCACCTCACAGACATACCTGCTGAGCCACCTCCGGCTTTGGACCCAGCTCCAGCAGCCGACGGGCAAAAGTAGCAGCTGTCTTGAAGTTTTTGAGCTTGAAGAAGAGGTTGAGAGCGGTACGCAGCACCAGGATCATGTGGACAGGCTGCAGGTTGGAGTGGGTGAAATAGGCTGCCATCTGCATTGGGGCGAAAGAAGGAAAACAGGGGTACAATCACTACCAACCCTGGCTGCAAGGTAACGCCTGCCACATCCGCTTTAAAGGAGGACACAGCAGAAGGCAGGATTCTCACTGCCTTTTTAAAGCCAAAGGTTATTCCCTGCCCTCATCTGCCTCTTAGTGAAGGATGTCACCAAGTTTCTGTACCTCACAGATTCGCTTCTGCTGCTCCAGGGTCTCTTTGGGCAGCTTCTTCCGCTCAATCTCCATTGAAAGTCCTACAATATACTCCCGGCAGATGGCTATGAGCTGCTGGGCCTTCCAGAGAGGGAAAGAGAGTCAGGCATCCAGCCTCCTGGCCAAGGGCAGACACCGCACAGAGGAGTCTGTCTCTCACCTCAGCAATCTCCTGCTTGTTGTCCACCACCAGCAAGGGCACACTGAGCAAGATGGAGCGGAACTTCTCCACGGCCTCCTCGAACTTGCCAGCTGTAGTGAGCTGGTAGCAGAGCTGCAGGCGCTGGATCAGGTCATTGAGTTTCAGCCCAACAGCAGGGAGGGCATTCTTCAAGCCAGCATCTTTCCTGGGGGCACCAAAGAGGGGTTGGAGGTACAAATGGGACCACTGCAGAGGCCAGCAGGAACACACACATTGGGAACTGCAACTTGTCAGATGTGGTTTGACCTAGGGCCACGCTGCCTTTCTTTGCCAGTAGCATAGCACAAGACACATCTGTGCCTCTGTGATTCTGCTGCCCACAGTGCCCAGCTCCCTCTGCATTAGTGCAGGTGGGGAAGTCTGGCTCCTTTCTCTACAGCAGCTTCCAGGTACCACTGTAAAACACACATCTGTGGTTCTCCAGATGCCCCAGAGCACCTCTGTCGGAGGCAGAGCATTAGTGCTAGAAATCTCAGCATTCCAACTGCCTCACACTGGTTTTAGAATCACAGAAGGGTTTGGTTTGGAAGGGACCTTAAAAAGCTCATCTAGATCCAACCTCCTGCCACAGGCAGTGACACCTTCCACTAGCCCAGGTTGCTCCAAGCCCCATCCAACCTTTGAAAAGCCTTTTAGTCTCTAACCAAAAAATGAAGGCAGCTCAACATCTTTACATCTAAGAGCAGGCAGCAGAAAAATCCCACTAAAGACACAATGCTCCCTATTTGAATCCCACAAACAGGAAGGCTCCTCCCTTCACAACAGAGGGAGGAGATATTTCTGTCTACAACACCAAGGAGTCTGAGAGGTCTATGGCACAAGGAAGAGAGCACAGCAAAGGAGATAACCCGACGCTTACCAGTTGCGATGTGGGTACCCATACATGGCAGGTAGACATGGTAGGGCTTGGTAGGTCGTACGGCCACGGGCATAGGTCTGCAGGAACAACTGCTTGTAGGGTCCAAAATTTGTTACTCCTACCTGGTCATGGAGAAGCTGGAAGAGAAACAATGATTTGCTGAGCAAGAGCTGTCCAAAGGACACACAGACATCACCCAGGCTTCCCAGCACCTTTTATTTTATACCCAGAGAAAACAATGCACAAAATGATCCATAACAGGATACAAAATGAACCTTCAGACTAGATCAGAGACAAAACCACATGGAGATAGTATTTTCCCTACACATTCCAGCGGAAACTTACTCTCATTGCTGTCTCAAAGGAGCCTGCCAGAATGTGGTCAACAGGAAGCTGAGAATTGTTACACCAAACCTGCACGAACAGAAGGGAAACATTTACAAGAGGAACTGTGTATGCACATGCATTTGTCTTATTACCTATCCTCACAACCCCTAACTCCCCTTTACACAGTTCCTGTGTTGTGCTCACAGGTGAGTGCTACCGAGGACTGAACCCCAAAAGAGAAGCACCGAAGTAGAAAGTTCCAGAGCAAGACAAAGACTTGTGCCATTACCTGAGCTGGGCTGGTGCCCTTGGTGGGTGGCACAAAGAATCCATCCTCTGCGGACCCCGCTGGGCCAGCAGGAACATCCTGTGCACACAAAACAGGGAGAAGGGTGGAAGTTTCCAACACTCCAATGAAATCAGAGCTGGCCACAGTGACCAAGCCTCTGAAGAAGCCCAGAGCACGCTCCGCCATGCCACCACCATAGGCTACCATTGCCTTCCCAAGTAACTACCACTGGGCTACTTAAGAAGCCTCCTACCAGTTCAGGGGGAAGATCCAAATCTTCTTCGACTTCCCATCCACCTCCTTCTTCCTGTCCTTTACCTAGACCTTCCTCTCCAAAGTTCTCTCCAGCATCCACAAAGCCATCTGCATGGAGGGAGCAGGGGAGAAATAATCAGAGCTCTTACACAGGCACACGTTTACGCTTCTGCACGAAGGGCTCTTGGATTCACCCACCTTCATCCAACTGCAGCTCTGCATCTTCTCCCCAGCCTTCAGTGCCAACAGTGTCGATATCAATATCAGCAGCCAAGGCACCCCCTTTGCCTACAAAAAGGGCATTTGCTCATCTCTGAGGTGTTAAGCAAAGAATTAAGTTAAGCCAGCAACCTCCCCTCCAGTTGTTAAGCCCCATCTTGTGCTAAAAGGGCAAAGATTTGAGAGACTGGTGTAAATGCCATGTTGGATTCCAACCTCTGCTAGTAGCACAGAACAAATCTGAGCTTAACAGCAGCAGTGGAGCCACAGAGACAAATAACTCCATTGTGCACATCACAGCTTAATGCAACTTCCCAAATCCAGAACAATACCTTTGCTAGCAATTGTTCCTTCAAAGAACCCCTTGGAGACAGTCAGCAATGGCCAGTTGGTATCCAGAGGCATGACAGGAGCAGGAGGCTGCAGCAGCTTTGCATTGCGATCAATGTCTGGAATCTGAGCAGACAGGACCAGAAAACAGTTAAAGGCCACATAGGGGAAATCCTATTCTTTGCCCTACACTGCTCCAAGCAGCACAGATGGTTTCAAGCCTGATAAGCAGTGACTGGAATGGAGATGGCTCCTCCCTCCCAGAAAGAAGCTGCCTGGCCAGTTACACTAACACCAGATCCATTGTCACCTTTCCAAGCCCTAGAGCTCTTGTAATGAAGCAGGAAGCATAAGTGAGGCTGCTAACCGTTTCCTTCTCAGGATCAAATGTCTCCTTCAGGCTTTCAGCTTCCTCATCCAGACCATGAGTTGCAGCTGTGAGATAGGCCAAGGACTCTGCAATGAGATACAACGTGTTCTTCACTGCCAAAAAGAAAACTCCTCACACCACCATGCATGGCCAGACTCTCGCAAAGGAAGAATTAGCAGCATACCAAGGTGTAGAATCACACCTTTAGGGTGTCACACTGGGTTTAGGACTGAAACGTGCAGGCAACAACTTATGAGCTGAATATTCTCTACAGCTGATTCAGGTCTCCTTGATGGTATTTGAGCTCTTGGGTTACTTTCTGCTCACCTGATTTAGTTTCTCAGGTAAGGGTCTCCAAAAATGACTTCATCCCAACAACCCTGCACAGCTTCTCCCCATGCAACAGAGACATACGTTAGTCTGATTTTACTCACTCTGCCCACAGTTCTTCAGGATCCTTACTCTCTCTGCCACATCTCCTAGATACAGAGCATTCTGGTAGTGGCCACTCATATCTTTACGGATCTCAGCTGAACCAAAAGGAAAAGAAGTCACAATAGCTTTGCTGTCCTTGGCTTCCACTGTGATGTTGCTCATTCCCTCTGGGAATGATATTCAGATCCTCTTTATTTCATTTGTCTTTGCCACCACCTTGCCACTCACCTATCTTCATCATCTTGCGAAGCTTCTCCAGATTGCCAGTGATGAGATAGAGGAAGGATAACCTGTCGAAGTTCTTGGTGCGCTGGTAGCACATCTCCACAATCTGGTGGTTTCCCTGCAGCAATGCCACTTCTCCCAGTTTCTCCCAGCAATTCTTGTCATCCAGAGCTTTGGCTGCTTCCAGAGCAATCTAATGAGAGAACTGACAAGGTTGTAAAGGCTTGGCAGAAAGCAGTTTTCTTCGAAGCTTCAGTTACTAATGCCCATGAGGGAAAGCATGGGATTACAAGGATCACTGCACTAAATCATGCCCCCAGCTGGAGAATGTTAGTAAGGCAGCTATCAGCCTCAACAATATCACTCTCAACTAAGGCTTCTTCCTCTCAATACTCTTCACCCTTGAAGCAAAAAGTAAGATCTGCAAGCGATGCCTTAAAGGACAACCTGGTGGAAGTTGTCCCTGCCCACAGCAAAGGGTCTGGAACTCTATGAGCTTTAAGGTCCCTTCCAACCCAAACCATCCTATGATTCTACGATGTGTGATGTGCCTTTCCCACAGCACCACCTGCCAGCTCACCTCAATGTTACCACACTCCAGTGCCAGGCTGAAACGGGTCTTCTCATCCTTGACAAAGTGCAGGGCCACCTCCGGGTAACCCTTTTTCTGCAGGTAGGCAATGATGGACTGGCCCACGAGTTTGGCATTCCGCACCATGTGCAGCACCTACAGAGACTGAAGCTGTCAACAACTTCTCTCTACCCTCAAGTATAGGTCAAGGAAGAGCACAGCACTCCTCATATCTCCTCACCTCGTCATACTTCCTGTTGATCAAAGCCAGCTTGAATTTGAATTCTGTGGGATCAATGGTGAGCACCCTGGGGCGACACTCTCTGTCCAAGCAGTAGACGTTGTTCCCCTTCACTCGGGTAACATAAATCGGCAGGTCCAGGGTGCGGATAATTCCATGATCCCTATTGCCAACGCACAGCACACATGTGACATGCACACCAGCACAACCCAGCTGTACAACTGCATTCTCTATCCCCTAAAGGAGGCTCAACACTCTGCCTGTTATTTTAGCCTGTGTTATAAAAGCAAACCCCACTCAGATGAACAGTGCAGCCATCCAGCCCAGTGATAAAAACCCAGTGCACAGGGTAAGCAACCAAACACAAGCACTTGGCTCTATTATCTGCCCTTGTGGACATCCACGCTGTAATAAAAGACCCTTTCACAAGCATCAGCTTTGGTGTTGGCCAAAAACGCCCCCTGCAGAAGGCTTGTCAGTCCAAGGACTCCCAGACTCACCCTGTGGTGACAGCGTATTTGATGTGATTGCTGGTGGTGTAGATGAAGACACCGCTTTCATCCCAGGCACCACTCTTGACACGGATGTTTTCATGGATGTTACACAGTGACTCCAGTTTTCTGTTGCAGATCATGATGGCTGGAGAGGAAAAGCAAAGGAAGACAAGCTACTGCAAAACAGCTGCCTCTGAATTACAGCTTCTCTCTTCCATAATCCCAGCAACAGGAACTGCATTCAGCGTCAGACACCGAGGAGGTGATGGCAACCAAAAATAAACTGTCACCATCGCTGTTTCATGGAAGAGATTAGCTGAATCATTTTGAGGGGTACAAGCTTACTGAAGACAAGGTGGCAGAGCCCATGCTGTGAACATCTTCAGCCACATCTTCACTGCAACGAGCAGTTCCTTTAGCAGGGACTCTGCTCCCAGCCAAGGAAGTAGCCAGTGTGCACCAGGGTCCACATGAAATGCTGCACCCCCCTGCCACTTACCATGCTTAGCCAGCAGAGCCACGTGGGACATGTCAGCCGACCAAATGACATACTTCACCTTGGAGATCTTCACAGAGGCCAAAGTTCTGTGAAAGGACAGCACTGACATCAGAGTTGGACACCCTCCACAGCCCAGTTCTCTGTATGAGAGCTACCAGTGCCCAACTGCCAGAACCCAACCTGCAGATGCTCTGAATCCCCTTTGTGCCACTCTAGTGCTACAAAATCATAAGGCAGGACTAAGCATCTCTGCAGTCCACACTAGCAAAACCAATCTCTCTCCATAGCTGGGCAATAACAAATACGTTTGAGTTACAACTGTCTTCAAAACCTGGATTTCAAATAAGGTTTTAGGGAGGGAAAGAAGGAAATGAGGTATTTCCAAGCAGCATTTACACTGATTTATTTAGTTGTGACTTTCCCAACAATACCAGAAAAAGAAAGGAAAGCAAATAAGGGAATGAGGCTCCAGAGAGACCTTAAAGCAGCTTCCAGTGCTTAAAGGGGCTATAAGAAAGCTGGAGACAGGCTTTGGACACAGGCCTGTAGGGACAGGACAAGGGGTATGGCTTTAACCTGCCACAGGGGAGACTGAGATGAGCTCTTAGGCACAAGTTCTTCCCTGTGAGAGTGGTAATGCACTAGCACAGGGTGCCCAGAGAAGCTGAGGCTGCCCCATCCCTGGCAGTGACCAAAGACAGGTTGAAGCAAGCTGCTCTAGTGGAACATGTCCCTGCCTGTGGCAGGGGGCTGGAATTGAATGAGCTTTAAGGTCCCTTCCAACCCAAACCAGTCTGGGACTCTATGGTGATTGTGGACATAATCAACATACACCATATCTATCTGCAGATAATCCAGAACCTTCTCAAGCCTACAAGACAGCCAAAAGCATCAACTCCTAGCCTATTTCTTTGTGGTTAGCAACACATATACCAGCACAAAACATGCTGCCAAAAGAGCATTACGAGCAGATATAAAACCTAGGGGACAAGACATCAGGCGGGCTTAGCTTGATTGAGTTTGGGCTTTTTGATTTCTCTCCTCTTTTATAGCACCCCACTCTGCAGTCACAGCCTTTACAAGGGTATGGCACACATCTCCCTGTGATCAATGGCACGATGCCTGCAGCATAAATTGCACCTTGGCTGTGTTTACACTCTGCTCTTTGTAACAGTTGTTAGCCGTGGTTTGGATCAGTCTGACACAGCCTGCAGCTGATGCTAAGTTCTGCAGTGCATTAATAGCTATTACTTGTCCCTAGAGGGCACACGCCAGCAGGATGACAATATTAAACCTTCTCCCAGCAGACCAGAGCTCACCGCTTCTGCTGCACGTCAAAGAGGGTGATGGAGTCTGCATCTCTTAGTAACAGGTTCCCTGTGCCAGCATAGAAAATCTCATCACAGTTCGGCACCTGCACCTTCTTCGTGATCTCGTTCTTCAGGTTCTTGATGAGGATCTGCCAGAGGAGGAGAGGAAACACAACAGCACAGGACAGTTAGGTAGAGTCTACGAAGAAATTTAGCATTCCTTTAGGTTTTGTATGGCTGAACCTCAGGGACAAGAGCCCAAAATACGCCTTTCTCCAAGCAGGATCAAACTTTATCCTGTTCCAAACCCAGTGCAGACACAGTGTATCCTTCACTTCCAGCCCCATCAGGTCACTACTAACTGCCTGGTACAGTTTGCAAACCCTCTCTACAATAGGAGCAAAGTAAGTAGTAGGGAAGAGTGAAAGAAACAGCATAGATAAGAAAAGGAAAGAAGTTGAAAGGGGAAAACAGCAAGTGGAGGTGGGGAAGGCAGAGAGGAGCAACACAACCAGCAGGAGAGAAGCCTGAGTTTACTAAACCAAAAGCACTATTAAGAAAAAGGAAAGAATACAATAATCTGAATGGGGCAAAGAGCAAGACTTCTCTGCTCCTTCACATCAGTGAATTCAAGCAGGGAAAGCTGTCCACGACTGTCTTTCCCCCTTCTTTCTCCTATAGTACTCCACAAGGGAGAACAAAGAGCTCTGTTCAAATCTAACCTGTTTTCCCTATTTCCCATTACTTTCACGCTATGGAAGTGACTTGGTTGCCCTGTTGTGCTCAGCTTTCACTCCTTGAACCTTGCTGCAGCAGGCTTACAGCAACTGAGCTACGATTCACTGTCAAACCCTATTTCAACCCATTCCATTTCCACCGTGTGGTATTTCGTTGTGTATGGCTGCAGCCCACACTCTGCTGCCGATGCTTTGCCAGTGTACTTGGATCTCCAATAATTCCATGAACCCAACCTCCCCCGTTTCCATCTGCAAGCTTCCAAATGACACCCTGGTAAAGAGATGACCCTGTTCACCATGTCCCCTTACCGAGTGCATGCGATCCAGGACTGCAAAGCGGTTCCGAGCTACCCACACAGCTGTTAGCCCAGAGGAACGCTTCCCTTCAGGGGCTGGGGAAGAGCAAAACGCAGGCAGTGAATAAAACCTCTGGCAGGCTCTTACAGCAACACATTAGTCAGTCTTGTTTGAGCCCATCTTGGCTGGTGGAGCTGCTTCTCACTAATTCCTGTTTAACCTGAGGCTATTCACAAGACTCATTTCCCCTCTCCCCTTCCCCAATGTCCTTTCGGATCTCGGTGTGGCCAGTGCCAGTCCTTCCCTCCAGCCAAGGCACAAGGAGCTGCTTGGCGCTGCACTGGGTGACAGCACCGTCTGTCACACTAACGAGCAGAGCCTCCATGGCCAAACGAAGCGAGCAGCGAGGGTCCCAGCTTCAATGGAAGCTTCTCCCCCCTTTTTCCTCTCTCCCCCCCTGCAAACTGATCTATAACAAGCTGGAGGAGAAAGGCTGTGCTCTCCCCAGCACGCAGCTGTGCTCCCCGCTTTCAAATGCTAATACAAACACAGCTCTCTGCATGTCACAGCCCCAATGAACAGTGCTGAGGGATGTGCTTCAGATGGGCAGGCGGCTTTCTGCAGCAAGAGGGAACAGAAAAGTGAAGTGGAAAAGCTGCTGTTATGGTAAAGAAACTCTTTAATTCTCAGTCGCTTTTGTTTTTGAAGATACACACACCAGACCAAGAGCTGTTTCACCAAGATATTGCCATTTGTGCCCAATCTACATCCTAACAAAATGTGGCTTAAACCTCACTGCTTCACCGTTCAGCCCTCATTCACGACCCAAGCCAAGAAAGACTTATTTGAACTCAATTCCCAGCTCCACCTGGGGCTTTCTGATGTCAACTTCACCTGGTTTTCCAAATCACCACAACTCAACATTTTTACTGGCTTTAAGTCTTTAACACTGACCACAGACCAGGCAGAAAATGATTGAAATATATTACCCACAAGACTATTAAAGTGTGGTAAGAAAGCTTAGCTTCTCAGTCTGGTAAAGAAGCTGAAGGACATGAGGGTGATAGCTCCAAGCACATTATGTACCTGCATCATCATCCCAGGAGATCATCAGTAGGCTGCATAATAGCAGCTTGTTGGAAAGAATACGTATCAACCAGTACAATTTTATGCTATGCTTGAAAATGTACCAGAAGTAGATGGTTTTCATGAAGCCTTCCTCTGGAAGGACAATATCCCCTCTCCTCATTTAGAAGGTGACAAGCTGAGTGTCCTCAGACAAGGCTCAATCTAAGTATTTGAATCCTATTCAGTAGCATTTAATCGATAGCAAGTCACTAAAAAGCTCACTTTCAACTTCTCTTTCCAAATACACCTCCTGATTGTGCTCAGCAAAGAAATCCTCCCTTCATCAGACCTGCAGAAATCCATAAATCCATGAATAAGAGAGCTGGATTCCCAACTAACTCATTCATTACTCCCCCTCATCTCAAAATCTTTACTGCCGTGACGACAGAGGCAGGAGGAACCAGCTGGAGTTTCAGATCCCAAATGGAATTCATAGTTAGGAGAAAGAATTACTTGGTTTTCCCCCTCTAAATCATGTTTTGACTTGTAAATTGCACAAAACTAATGTGGAATTTGCCGAGAGGAAGAATCGACCACTGGCAGCCTGGCGCTGTCACTTTTACAGCCACTTTTCAGAGTATAAAACCTCTTTGAACAAACCATATCTGGTTCAAATCCATCTCTGCTGACAAGCCAGGAAGGCTGCCTGCTGCGTGGAAAAGGGGAATGCAAAGTTCCTAATAACCAAATTATAAAATATATATTTGGAGCAGTAAAAGTTTGGGATGAACATGAATTTTTCAAGTCTGGGTGGTGTGATATAGTGAGCAGGAAGCCTGCCAAACGATGCGTGCTGCAGGGGCATTAGGAAACAGAGAGGAAGAGTCCAACAAGAGAGGCTTAGAGAAACAAAGCTGGGTTTATGTATCAAATACACATACACACAGTTGGAGAGCAGAGGAAGGGACAACTACACAATAATAAACCCCCACAAGGATTAATGGGAAAGAAGAAATGCCTACCATCAGGATTCTGGGAGTCAGCATCCTTGGGAATGGTGTAGAGGTCGTAAGTACTGTTCTCTAAGTTGCTGGCTCTCTACAGAGAGAGGGGGAAAAAGCCATTTGGAGACAGGATTTCAGAGCTTCATGGCAAGGTTTCCAGCACATCATGCAGCAGAACTGACTTACTGTGCAGAGGAGGACAGCGTTCTCAGCGGGGTTGTAGGACATGTTGAACACAGGGAACTTGGAACCACTGAAGGAGAGTCATGAAGGAAAGAGAAGGTTAAAGTGGACCAAGGCTAATTCAGAGCCACCTTCTGATAAACGCTCTTTATATCTTCTGAAATATAGTGAGGACCACCAAAGCTCAGTTTTGGTTGAGTCAAAACCACTTGAAAACACTGTAAGAACATCAGTTTCATAAATGAAAGAGCTGGTGTTGCAGTTTGATACTTAATCAGAAATAGATATCTATCGACACATAAAAATTGACTTAAAACACTTTATGTAGGCTTGGCAAGATCATCTGACAGACAACTCAGTTGAAACCGAGGCTTGTGAATAGAACTGTACCACCTATGTGTAAGCAAGAAACTAATCAGGGATTCAAGATACTGCTGACACCTCTTGGAATATGATGAGTCCCCATCTCCTACCTTCTCAGCTGCATGACAGCAACGTCTTTTGAGCTGTTGAAATCAAGCTGGCGGAGAAAACGGTCCTTCACATAATACAGCATGTTCCCATGCACAGCATAAGCAGGTCTCTCACGCTCCAGTTTGAACACAATCATGCCACCATCATGGCCTGGAAAAGGCATGTGAGGATTCAAACATGTGAACTGTACCCTATGGGTTTTCTCATGGTGAAGATGACACCACCAAGCTCTTCAAAACCATGAAAGAGCCAATCAATATCAGAACCACTGACCACCAGCCACCTCTGCTGCTCTTCAGCCTGACTGAATTGATTCCACTTCTTTCCTAATGGCCCACCCCCAGCCCATAGGTTTCCTATAGGTGTCCTAATAAATCTAAGAGCTGACACTCTTCTAGAAACACTTTGCCTCACTGTCACACATTTCTTTAAGTGTCAGTCGTCCACTGTGGGCTCCCCTAGGATCTGTTCCATCCCTTCTTGGCCTTAGGACATATAGCTAAGTGATGCAGAGGCAATCTTGTTCCAGCTTTGATCTACAGCTGATACAAGGATTGTGTTCCACTAAACAAGGATCTTTTCCCTAAGATACATTTAATGAAGGCATCCACAAGTCAGTGAGTTCTGCAAAGTGTGCTAAAGGAAAACAAATCCTGTATGGATTTCCACATGGAGGAGGAGCTTTTTTTACCTGCAGCAAAGAGGTTAAGGTTGGGATGAGCAGCCAACACCCAAAAGCGATCGTGATCACGCCGGAAGGTCTGGACACCCGTCCTAAATGTGCAACAGAAGGGATAAGGAACAGAAACAAAATGGAAACCTTAGTGTAGACTTCAGTTCCCAAAATGAAGATCCTAAACTGTGCCATAGTAAGAAATTAATCAGGGACTCGTGATACTGGCAACACCTCTTGCCACAGAGACCCACCTCGAGCACTCGGCATGAGGAGACCACTGAGAGCTCAAAACACTCTTATCAAAGCCTTTTCTCAAGCAAGATGTCCACATTTACCGTATTGTAGAAGCAGTATCACTGGACAAGTCAGCCTCTTCCTTTCAGGCAATTACAAGCCTAGCTCATAACACAGGTCTCAAAGGGACAGATGTGCAAACCACGACTTGTCACTCATGATTACCAAACACTGGCACTGATGCTGAAAGAACTGCTGGTGCTCAGCTTCCCTAAGAGTAACAGTACATCTTTCACACACATATAAACTTCCATAAGAAGAGTGACAAGCACAAACCGTTTAGACATATCCCAGACTCGGATGCTTTTGTCTTCAGAATTGCTGAGGATTAGCTCCTGCCGCGGGTGAAAGACAGCGCACGAGACGTTGTTGTAATGCCCCCGGCAAGTGTCAACCTCCCAGGCCTTTGATTCTACCCAGAAGTGGAAAAGAATGAGGAAAACAACACTTCAGCAGGTAAAGGTCTACTGAAGCACAGAAAGCACTTTATTATAGAGTGAACTGCATCGCCCACAGGTCACTATTCCATAGTCTCTCTGTACCCACCAGCACAGCTCACCTAGGAGAAACAGATCAGCCAGGTCACTAAAGAGGTGCTAAGACTTGTGTTTAGCTGGATTGAGCTAACAAAAGCTCAACCATTCCTGGTGGAACCCTTCCAGCTCTTGAATTGTCCCCCTTTTTTCATCCATCCGTACTAAAAACCACCTCAGAGTCAAGATCTAATGCTACAAGCTTCTGCATAGCACTGGCTAAAAACCAAAAGCAGCTTGAAGGGTTTGCTACAGCTCTCCTCAAATTGCAAAAGCCAATGCTGCTTAGCATTATTTACAACTCCATCATACAGATATGTCTTCAAAGTGCAAATTACCTCCAGGTTCAGCCTACTTCAAACATAAATTTCAGCTCTTAACCCCTTTTCCCTGTGGACTGCCCCTAGAGAATCGGAGAATAGTCTGGATTGGAAGGGTCCTTAAAGCTCATCCAGTTCCAACCCCCAGCCATGGGCAGGGACACCTTTCACTACAGCAGGGTGCTCCAAGCCCGTGTCCAGCCTGACCTTCAACACTGCAGGGATGGGGCAGCCACAGCTTCTCTGGGCACCCTGTGCCAGCGCTCAGCACCCTCACAGGGAAGAGCTGCTGCCTAAGAGCTCATCTCAGCCTCCTCTCTGGCAGGTTAAAGCCATTCCTCCTTGTCCTGTCCCTACAGGCCCTTGTCCAAAGCCTGTCTCCAGCCTTCCTGTAGCCCCTTCAGGCACTGGAAGCTGCTCTAAGGTCTCCCTGGAGCCGTCTCTTTTCCAGGGTGAACAACCCCAACTCTATCTGTGTCTTCATAGGAACCTCTTACCATTCATCCGCCAGATCTTCACTTGCCGATCATCAGCTCCTGACACAATGAGTGGCATTGTAGGGTGGAAGGCAGCCCAGTTCACTCCACGGTCGTGGCCCTAAAGGCAAAAACATTCACTTGTAGCAATTTGGTGACTGAACAGAATGAGTTACGGAAGGACAAAGCAACAAAGACTGCAGACAGGCTTGCCAAGACACAGCTTTCAATGGTTTTATACACCATGCTGCTCACAGTGAGTGCTTACAGACAGGAACATTATAGATGCCCGCAGTAATAAGCTTTGCAGATACTATTCTTCATCAGTAGAGCAAAGCTGAAGCTCTGCAGCAGAGCAGTATCACTTCACAGCTTAAATAAGCCACCATGGAAGGTTGGCTTTACTATCATCTCCTCTGTTACTTCCAATAACACAAGGTAATAACAGCTGCTATTGAACTGAGCTTTTGGCTGTACAGGGAGTACTGGATCTGTTTGTTACAACGCAAACATCCAGATTTCAGCTTTGAAATGCAGAGAAAGTAACACCATCATCTACAAGACCACATAACTCCAGAGCTGAGTCAGTCTGCTCAACCTCTTTCTCTCCTGTTGTTTTCCTGGGCTTTCAGAGGACTATTTGTGTCACAGACATTTCATTAAATGACTCTGAAGGGGCTGTACTGTACACACACATTGACACCGTACCTCAAGAACATGTTTCACAACTGCATCTGTTGTGCCAAACAAGTCCACGCCTGTTATACCCCTGACGTCCGATTCCACAGCTCCAGGGGACAGATTCTTCTTCCTTAGGCCTTGTGGAACAAACAGGAAGGAGAAACAGAGGTGAAGGAAGCAAAAACATAACGTTTCTAATTTAACAACAAAGTGAGCATCCCTCCTGTGCTGTTTGCACACATCTTGAGCTGGAAACAGGGAACTTGGAAGAGGGTGAGAAACACCCAGGAGAAGCTGTGGCTGCCCCATCCCAGGCAGTGCTCAAGGCCAGGTTGGACAGGGCTTGGAGTAACTCGGTCTAATAGGTGGTGTCCCTGCCACAAGCAGGGGGCTGGATGACCTTTAAGGTCCCTTCCAACCTAGTGTGGTAGTCCATGATACAAGATACTTTCAGGAGCTAAAAGCACATGAAACAAAGCCTGTTCCTGATTCTGAAGAATACTAAGTCAGACAGGTTAAAACAGACCTGTATCTGCTACCCTGCACCAACTCCCAGCAGAGCACAGTAGGGAAATGGAGAGTCAAAAGAAGCTTCTCCAGCAGTGCGCAGGGAAAAGGCTGAACATGCAACACTCAAAACCAAACCCCTAACCCAAATCTGCTCCAGAAAGTTCCCACTGATATCAGCAGAAGCTGCAAGTTAACAGCAACACGATGAAATGGAGTTAAAGCTAAAACTCAACACCAAGCGATGGAGTTCAAGCTTAACACCAAATGCTCTCTGATCAGGGTCATGCGCACAACAGACAGCAGACAAAATGGGGTTATAACCCTTCCCAGGAGACTGTGGGAGCCAGAACAGAATCCTGCATAGGACAGAAGTCATTTGGGGGAAAAACTGGGGAGTGGAATTGTCCTTTGAATCCATTTCTCATCTCTCTGTAGGCTTTTGCACCACTGGTACTGCCAGCGTCGTGTGTGACTGGAGCCACAGCTGAGTCAATAACTCAGAATGTCTCTAAAAGCCCTCATCACGTATCAGCTGAGGGGAAAAAAAAAGGGGCTGTATTAACTCCAAACCAATTTGGCAGCTGGAACTCTGCTGAGAGAGAGGGTTTGTGGGAGAATGCAGCAGCAAAGCTTGCTGCTGGAATAGCTGTTAAGCTCCCCATGCTGGCACTACAGAGGGGGACAGGTTTTAAATAACCAGGATATCCTGTCCCCAGCCTCTGCTGTTGACACAGCTGCCCATGGCTGAGCCTGTCCCACAGGGTGTCCAACCAAAACTGCAATGGAAAGAGACAGAGAAAGGTCTGTCCCTGGAATGGTTTATATCATGGTCAGACTGGGGACAAGGAGCAATGCGGTCTAGAGGAAGGTGTCCCTGCCCATGGCAGGGGCCTGGAACTAGATGGTCCCCAAGGTCCTTTCCAACCCAAACCAGTCTGTGGTTCTATGACTCTATAGCACCGCCAGCCCCTTACCATCCATTTAGGAATCATACTTAACTCCTAATACTACTCTCTTTCTGTTACCATCCACAGCTAAAATACCAAAAACCCCAATACCTTTTGCAATCCAGAAGCCCTTTTATCTTTTTTTCCCAGTAAATGACTTACTGCTGCCCCCAAGGTTCTTACAAGGGAATAAAAGCAATCCAGACATGTCTAAAATCCTCCTAAGTCTGGCAGATCTGCAAAGCTGAGCAGTTAACAATCAGAATAGCTAGGGTTGGAAAGAACCTTAAGATCATCTAGTTACAACCCCCCTGCCATGGGCAAGGACTCCATTTCTCCTGACAGCACTATCTGTTGGCTATAAAACCAGACTGGGAGATCAGGCTGTGGAACCACCATCTTTAGAGGGTTTTTTGGCTGCACAAAGCTGCAGCTCACCTCATCTACGCTGGCAGACTTGCTTCAAGCTAAAGGATGGCCTAGATGTCACCCAGAGGTCCCTTCCAGCCAACATCCTACAACTTCAGGGCAGCAGAGGGATTCTCTGCTCCTGTCTGAGGTTCTCTCACAGAGAACTTGTACTGTTCAGCCTCAGCCTCCTGCAGTGAAGAGGACACTCCTCCTGCTCCCAGATCTGAACCACTCCACCCTGGCTGTGGCCTGGGCAGCTCACCAGAAATATCCCATACACGCACGGTCTGGTCCAAGCTGGCCGACACTACCAGATCCTCAGAGGGGTGAAACTGGGCACACATCACATAGTGGTTGTGTCCTGTTAGCACACTACAACAAATAGGAGAGAAAATACCACTTAAAACATATTAATACACACTCCAGCTTGCACCAACAGCAATAAGCTCGGTCTTGGGAAGGACAATGGGGAATATGGGATTGTTAAATGCTGCTCTTCAAGACTTAGCATCACAGAACACCAACTGTGTCTGTTCTTACACAGAGCGTTCAAGTTCTGACTTTCTGGTACCAATAACTTCACAGGCTTCAGCACTGACACACATTATTTTAAGCTCAAGAATGTTTTCAACCAAATAACATGAATTTATTAATAAAATTCTAGCAGCATCAGAATAAATATAAATAAGGCTAAAGGCAATATTGAGAAGAGCTCAGTTCTCATTGTCAGTTCTAGTCCTTCAACTCAGCTTGGAAACAATGGGTGAAGACAGCTCATTCTCCAAACCACGTAGTTATTTTCTAAAGCAACCATTCATTTTACCAAACACAAGTTCTGGACTGCCAGTTCCAAACCCGAATGGTCTGGTCATCAGAAGCACTCAAGATCCAGGGATATTCCTACAAAGACAAAGCATTCTGTGTACAAAGTAGTACACATCCCAGATATTCCCTCCCCACATGGCATTTTCCAGGTCCCCAAGATTGAGCCTTTCTAAATCTTACTGAAGATTTTGGAGGTGGCATTTATGCCTCTTACAGAAGGCCATGTCATCTGCAGCACCTTCATAGCAGAAGCCCAGCACGATTTGCAAGGGACACAGTGACGGAACAAGGGGAATGGCTATAACCTTCCAGATGGAAGACTGAGATGAGCTCTATAGGCAGCAGCTCTTAACTGTGAAGCTGAGGTGCTGGCACAGGGTGCCCCGAGAAGCTGTGGCTGCCTCATCCCTGGCAGTGTTCAAGGCCAGGATGGACACAGGGGCTTGGAGAATCCTACCGTAGTGGAAGGTGTTTGGAACTGGGTGAGCTCTGAAGTCCCTTCACACCCAAACCAAACTGTAATTCTATGGTTCTAAAGCAAAGATTCCCACCTCAGGAAGCAAAAAGAGATTCCCTTTGCCCACAGAGGAGAAGGCACCCACTGCTGGGGCTGGCATGAGCAGAGCTTACATGGTGGAAGAAGGTCGTGCGAATGTAATCTAAGTGACCCAGAAGAGTGAAGAGACAGCGGCGCAGCTTGTAGTTCCAGACCTGCACAACACAGAAGCACAACAATGAAGATACGTGCCATTGCCTGTTAGATTTTAGGTGTAGCCTCATGTTTCAGTTCACTACAAACCTCTCTCGGCATTAGAAACTCATTTTAACATAGAAAACTACAGCCATGCAGCTGATTTATGTCCTCACAACAGAAAAATCACAATCCTCAAATGCTCCGTCCCCTCTTTTAGCCTGTTCCGTTGCACCTTCCCTTCCCTGGATAATGCCTTTTAAAGAACAAGAACTACAAGGGTAAAGGTTTACCTTTATTTTGTAATCATCACCTCCAGAAACAAAGAGAGGCTGCTGCTTGTGGAAATCAATACCTCGAACAGGGCCTATCATGAGGAAGAGCAGGTTGGACACAGCAAGAGGGTAGACAAAAGTTTGAGATCCCATTCCCAAATGCAGTTCCTTTCCATCTTTGCCCGGGGGGGGGGGGGGGGGGGGGGGGGGGGGGGGGGGGGGGGGGGGGGGGGGGGGGGGGGGGGGGGGGGGGGGGG
>JASSUY010006305.1:0-12328 GCA_032466535.1 Forpus xanthops
CTAATATCGTGATGTGGGGGCAACCTGGGATTATGGTTAAAATATGCAGTTGCATATTCTTCTAAAATGGATATCAAAATTAATTTTTTTGGTCTCTGCCACCAAAGTACTAATGAAAAGGATAACTTGAGTTTGGGACAGGAGAATAAAGTTCTGTGCATTTCAATTTAGCGTTGGCAAAAAAATGCTGTTTACAAACTAAAATGGGTTGTATGTATCCAGACTGGCCAAAAGCAGTTGGCTCAAATTTGGAATGGAGGGATCGTGCTTAAATGATTTAATCAGATTTGTTAGCCTTTGTAGACTCCTGATGGGACTTTGTTCAGGGAGGCCTTACCTATTTAAACTTCCGAAATGCATTGTATGACCTTCTTGCCTCATAGTCATGTGTGCAGTATTACCCACTATATAATAATTAATGCTTCATCTGTGAGAATTTAATTGAACAGTATTAGCCCATTTGCATGTAAGTAGTTCTTCTTGTGGTGTAAGGTTACATCCGGGACTTGTAGGTTACTTCGTTTAACAGTAAGAAATGAGCTGCCTAGGTTTCTTTATTTCATTTTTTTTATTCAAACTCCACGCAAACCAAAGCAGTATGCAACACATAGGTAGAATGGTAGTGGTTTCAATGTTTTAAAACAGCTCAGTCAGCTTTCTAATGCTGGCTTGAAGTAATCATCCTCTTTGCTACTTCTGGAACAAATTTAAAATGAGACTCGTGGTGTTAGTGGTATGTTTGTCCTCAGCTACTGTAATGATGTTTTTTCTTTTTTCTCTCATAGCTTTTTTTGTTTCTAGGATTATTAAATATATCTTATTCAGAGGCCTTGCTGTTTGTGAGTTTGGCTTTTGAATTTCAGGAGGGTATTTAATTCCTTATTCCTGTATATCTGAAGAATCTGTGCAGGAGGTTAAATTGATTAATTAAAGAAGATGACCTCTTTGCTGGTCTAATGTATGCCTGTTGCGACAGCAGGCAGATAAAGTCTGAAGTGGATCTCAGGTTGTTTCAGACTGTTCGTGGGATTCCAGGAAAATACCAAGTCTGGGTGCAGGCACTCGGAAGTTTGGCAGTCCTCTGGGGAAATAGAGATTAATTTTTACCAGGCTCCTAACAGATGCTGATCAAGTGTGTTGGACCAAAACTGGAGTGTCTAAAGTTAGACTAAGAACTGATTTAGCAGTCTTACTAAATGAAGAAATCCTGACGTATGTTAGTGTCTATCTTCAGCTCCCATTTAACTTGTGGGATTTGATTTGATCAACAGCCTAAAAGGTCAGACATCTTTTAAATAGAAACAGAATCTCAGTTTCAAAGACCAGGAAACTATAGTTTAGGCTTTTAAGAGCCTTGCAATGTGTGGGTAATATCTAAAATGAATGAAGGGAGAGAAAACGGTATACCCAGTTTATCTACTTGAGTTTAAACTGGATTTCTAACCAGATGTGCAAAAGGGGCAGGGAGAAGGAGGAGCCATATTTTGCTACTTGGTCTTGTACCAGCTTAATTAAAAAAAAAAAACAAACTCAAATACTTGACTTGTTGCTTTTTTTTTCCACAGATGATGTTACTAGAATGTGTAGCCTGGTTATAGCTCAAGAAAGCAAATTTCAAATACAAGGAATGTGTGTTTTTTGTTGTGTGGGGTTTTTTTTTTGTTTGTTTTGTTTTTTGTTTTAATGCATATTTTGGAGAACATCTGGTAGCATCTTGTCGACAGAACTCTGTTGGCAGATCTGTAAACTTCATGTAAATTCTCTTGACTTCTGAGGTCAGTTTTTATTTTGTCAGTGGGTTGCAACCTCTAAGGAGTAACTTTTACTCTGCGTCTCCTGAGTGAGCAGCAGTTGCCTTATGGCATATATGTAAGCATGCCAACTTTTAATGCTTTAGATGGACTTGGCAGCTTACCAGGCCTTTATATGTTTTGCTCATTTGAAGCCTCAGGAAGTATTCTCCCATGTGTGAGACTATATTATATGATACACGTATATACTTATATGCAATATGATTAAAATTAACTTTTTGTTCTATTTTAGATGTAAGAATTTTAATATTCAGCTTTTCATATATATGTTAAAGTTGGAAATTCATACTAAATTGGTAGCCCTTTAGTGATTAGCAAACAAATTGGTTGAGGATAATATATGTTGTTAACAACAGTCCTTTTTTAGCAACTAATAAATACTAGAGTTGTTGAAGAACAGAAGCCTCATGATGAGAAGCAGCGCAACAATCAAGATGAATGCAGCATGTTGCGCCTCGGTTAAGGTGTACCGTCAGTGTGGAAGGTGGCATGAAGAGGGACCTGTCTACTCTACTTGTGTGACTGACTGCACTAGGATGCTGTTTAGTGTGTAGTAGAGAAGGCTAAGGAGGAATCTGCCAGGCTTTTGCAGTCTAAAGGGAGCACTAGGCTTTTTTCAGACATGCACAGCAAAAGGAGAAGAGGCAACGCCACAGAGGACATCAAGTGAATTTCGTAAGAGAAAATTCTTTACTGTGTGAGTGGGTTTTGAGCCTTGGAACAGGTTGCCCAGAGGTTGTGGAGTGTCCATCTTTCAAGACTCTAAAAACTTGCTTTGGCAAGACCCAGAGCTAACTGACTGAACTTAAAAGTTACCTCTGTGTTAAAAAGGTGTTTGCGGTAGATAACTTATATGAATGCCTTCCAACCTTTTTTCTTCTTCCCTCTTTTTTTTTTTTTTTTTTTTTTTCCTCCTCTGATTCTATATCAAGCTGGAAGCAAAATTTAAGTTTTTGTGTAGAGTATTACTCAGTCCTTAATGGAGCATGTAACTGAATGGATTTCATTCTAGATTTCATAAACTTTCCTTCTGAAATGCCTTTAAAATCGTTAATGTAATGATTTGTTTAAATGTTCGTCTTCATGGCGCGAATCCTGTATAAACTTAAGGAGCTTTTTTTGTTTTTTTTTTTTTTTTTTAAAAAAACAAGCTGATAAAATTTGTCTTACAGTTGACCCAGAGGACCTTGACTGACTTGGAGTTTTGTGTAGTTCTTGATGCCTGTCTGCTAATATAGCCATGGTCCTGCAGGGCTCTATTGCAGATAAGCCAACTCTGCAGCATAATCTTTATTTTAGCTAGGAATACTTGGCATTACAACTTGCTCTTGTAATACTCTTTTGATTTAATTCTATGGGGCGGTTCTATGTTTTGACTTAGGTGCTGTTGGCTGTGTAGGACCTGTGGGTGCTAATCATCAGCTGAAACCAGCATCTTGCCAAAGTAGTTAATCTTTGAAAATGGAATTTTATTGTTTTCGCTGTTGCTGCTTCTGTATAAAATATTTTTTTTTTTAAGAGAAAAATGTGTTTAAAGCCTACTGATGCATTTCTGGTTCCATTATGTTTTATTGCAGGATCTTCTTGCAAGATGTTGAGTAACAGTATAATACTTGAGAGCTTTTGTCTCCATAAGAAAAGAGAGCTTTTCATGCCTAATTTAATGGTATAGAACTCAAAGCCAGCAGCAGCAGCTCCCAGCTTTCCATGTTCATTGTTTATTCTCTTAAGATAAATTACTTGACTTGGAGTTTGCATTAGTGACAGATTAAGCTGCCAGTGTAAACATTGTAGGATTGAGTATTTTGAAAGATATGTGTAATTTTGTGAAGGAACTAAGCCCACAAGTATCCGGAAGCAATGTAATGTTGCATGTGTTCAAATAATATTTTGCAATGTTCATGAGAAAAGGAAGTAAGTATTTAGAAAAGCATTGGCGAAACGGTAACAGTTTATGGTTCTTAATTTTTGTTTACTAAGAATAATTCTTGACACATGGAGCTTTTTACTGGAATTTGCAAGAGAAGTTGATGCTGAAAGTAGGAGAGACACACTTATGTTACTGTACAGGCCAAAAATGTTATTATTTATGATTGGGTAACTTTCAGTTTACTTTTGACAGTAGAATTGGGCTACAGTGAAAACTGGTTTGGTTTAAAGCCTCCAAATTGGGAGTCCATTAGTGAAATGCTAGACATCCTCCATTTAAAAAAAAAAAAGAGACTCAGTAGTTCTCGGTTTCTTGCAACTAATGTCCATATATTAAAAATGGACCCTTAAAATTTAGAATTTGAAATCGTGATATTCACCACAATTCTTTGAAATGCTCTTTCTTAGTCCTCACTGTCAAATTAGCATTCTCTTTGTTAACACTGTGGGGATGATGAGCCAGATTTTGAATGTAGGTCCATCCTGGGAGATGCTAAACATTCAGAGAAAATTGGAGGCTGACCACTGTCTACTAAACAAAACCAGCCTGGGTTAGGTGAACTTGCATGTACAACCAGAGAAATAAATCCATGGTAAAATGTAGGGTTTGTAGCAGCATTGCTGATAGCTTGTTTGAGTGGGTTTTTTTGGGTTAGGTTTCATTTGTTTGGTTGGTCAGTTTTTGCTTAACTTTTATATTTATTTATTTCCCACGTGTAGACCCTTTAGACTTCTTGGTCGGTTCAGGTTGCCTATGACTTTAACAACACGTTATGCACAGAAAACTTGAGGAAAGCAAATTAAAAAAAAATAAATACTATGTTTCGCTGTCATAAATAGCCTTTGTGACATTGAAAATAGACAAAGCAGGTTGGTATAGATCTTAGTCGTGCTGCAGAGTTAAGTAGAAAATCCTGTTCCCTGCTGCTTAGATACTGGGTTTGTAAGATCTTTGTCTCTGCATGTCTGTGAAGGTCTAACATGTCCTTGGTTAACACTGACATCCTTATGTAGCATGAAACACACATGCCTTAACTGACCCAGACTTATTAAGATACTCTCTACTGACTTTCATGCTGAAGAAATAATTCTGATAGTTATATACAGATAAAAATTTTCTTGTTCTGAAGACAAAAGTTGGTGGAAACCACATTTAAACAAAAATACGTACCGATTATATATTTGCAGGGTAGAGCTTGGCCATAATGTTTAACTTGGTGGCATTTAATAAAAACGTAGTAGGTGAATTTAATATTACTGGATATTTATTTATTTAACAATCTTGGTCAATGTGCAGTCAAGATTTTTTAAAACTTGGTGGGGAATCAAATTAATCTCATACAGATACTACGTTCTTTCAGAGAATCACTGTTACATGTTTATGGATGACTTTGTAACAGGCAAACATACATTAAGAGCAAACTTAGCTGTGCGGTAACTGAAAGAAAATATTTTGTACTATCTGGTATGAAAGGGATAGTGCCAGAGGTGAATAATGATGAACAGTGAACTAGGTGAGCTCAGATAGAGATAGTAAAAAACATATTTCAACTTTCACTTAATTATTACATTAGATGTATTTAGCTGTCATTCTAACAGAATGATAAATTTAGCTATAGCACAGTAATTCAGCAGTGCAGCTGACAACATTTGTTAAAGGCTGCTGTGGTCCTTAAAATGGCTTTGAATTAGAATGTTTAGTGCGGGTGCTTTGAAACTGGGACTTACGGTGTCTTTTATCCAGTTACCTGTTTTTTCTATTAAATAATTCTTTGTTGGTTCAGCAGGTTAAACATAAAGAGTTCAAAGCCATTTCTTCTTTGTGTCCTACTGAAAAATGTCACCAGAGAATTTTGTTTATATTGCTGAGAACTTTGAATTAGTTTAGAAGATGTTTTGTTGCATGTTCACTCTGAATTTCCATTTCTGTCGTTGTTTGAGGCCACCACCTCATTAAAAGAGCTGCTCTTCCTTCACAGGCCTATGAAGAGTACACCAGCAAACTAGATGCTCTACAGCAGAGAGAACAGCAGTTACTGGAATCCATGGGGAACGGAACTGATTTCTCTGTCTCCAGTTCAGCTTCAACAGACACAGTTGCATCATCTTCCTCCTCTAGCCTCTCTGTAGCACCTTCATCCCTTTCAGTTTATCAAAGCCCTGCTGATATGTCACGGAATAACCCCAAGTCTCCACAGAAGCCTATTGTTAGAGTCTTCCTGCCCAATAAGCAAAGGACAGTGGTGAGTCACATTCTGTTCACATACTTGTAACCTCACTATTTCCTGTATCTCTCTCCCTCTGTATGCAAAAGTTGATTTAGGAGCTGAAAAAAATACCTGTGCAGAGGTTCAAGAGGTGGTACAATCACTGCGCTCTGCCACATTCAGTTGTTTTGATCTTTTGAATGTTTTCTAGGGTGTTAATACAGGTGTGTTAACAAAGATGTGCATTACACGAACAATATGGAATACAAGACTTTTAGAAGTTCTGCGACAATGAAGATATCTCAAAATTTAGAATTTTAGTAGTATTGTTTGTGTGTAAATTAGAAATGTATACTCTAGTCTGATCAGCAGATAATGCAAATTAATGGTTCAGCTTCAGCTCAGGGAGTGAGCTGACTTCTTTTTACTTCAGTTTTACACACAGCTTAGATGTAGTTGTGTTACTAAGTTGAACTTTTTTTTACAGACTAAGCAAATTATCTCTGGTTCAGAGATGGGAAATGGTGCTTGTAGGAACTCCTGAGTGTTGGGATTAGTGGCATTGGAGCTGAAGTTTGTTTCTCTGAAACTTGAAGCAGTTCTCATCTTATTGAGAACACCAGGAATTTCTTGTACAGTGATTTTTAATGTATTTACTCTGTTTTCAGTATTTATTGATCCTACATACAGTCTGTTGAAAACCAAGGAAGTTTCAGAAGCAACCCCAGTCCAGAAGGAATTGCAGCTTACAGTACAGGTTTAGCTGCCAGTAGTCAGGTAACAGACTACTAGCCTAAAAAAGACCCAGCAGTTTTCAGTGAGCACTGATGTGACTTGCTGTGATAGACTTCGGTTGTAGCCTCAATGCATAGAGAAGTGCTGCACACTGCACATATTTTAGTCTTCCTTCATAACCTCTGGCTTTAAAACCAGACCTGTCGTGTCTTACTTTACCATTATAAATGTGCTATCTGCTTATGTAGCCATGATGGTGGTTTAGGGTTTCCAAGTATACGGGGTAGTTTCTGATGTGATGGGTTGAAGCAGGAAGGAGTCTGCTTGTGAAAATACAGGATTAACTGCCGTTAGGGCTTCATCTCCCATCCAGTTCTCCATTCTGCATGGCTGTTAAAGTATAGATAAAATGTGTCCTTACAACCAGGTAACCTGTAGCTGGGAGAAGAGAGATGCTGTGAAAGTTGCAGTGTTGCAACAAGCTTCTCCCACCCCACCCTTCACTGCTTTCAATTAATATCTACTTCTGTAAGAAATCTTACTTAATATCACGATAACATTTTCAGTCTCTACTTCCAACCACAGACCCAATTCAGGATGGGAGAAATCTTGTCGTATACTAGGGAGTCTATTTTTATCTGGGAATGCAGGGACAGTTCTTATACTGACTTAATTTAAAGGGACTAAAATTAAGTTGGTGACAAGGAACCAACCTCCTTATTTGTTTTTGATCATACTCTGAAGCAGTCCCAAGTACTACAACAACCTTCTGCTATTTGTTTAGAGCTGTTAAAAGTGCAGGAAATGGGGAGGAGGGAGAAATGCTTACATTTTTTGCTAGCAACTGCCTTGTTGCTTGAGAGCTGTCTACATTTTTTGTTTATTAGTAGTATTGTTTGTGTGTAGGATCAAGCAAATACATCTGTTTGAATTGGCTCCAGTTAGAAATGTGAGAAAACTGATGGAGTACAAAGAAATGAGACCATATTGATCAGTGTAAGTAATTTTGGTGCATATTTAGGGTAGCTGATGTCAAGCTTTGTGTGTGTCATGGTGAAGTACAGTGTTGAACAAAGCTTTTCCTAATGTAGGAAAAGTTGAGTAGGTGCTTCCTTGGAAGCCTGGCTAGTATGTGATAGACCCTACTGCCACTGACCAGTTAGCAGTTGGAAGAGTTAGCACCTTGGTTGAGCCAGTGACAGAGCAGGATTAGAACATAACTTTTTTTTTTGAAAGCAAAAGCAAGTAGCTAGCTTGGTTAGTTGGTGTGGAATCGATGAGTATGTAGCATCAAAAATTGAAGATTGCTTTCTCTCTGTAGTCAGCCTGGGAAGGGACAAAGAGACACTTCCTTCACTGAACAATTTCTTAAAAAATATATTGCTTGCTGTTGTCTGCTGAAAGAAAATGTTTATCCTCTGTAATACATAGAGGTAAATATTTGAAATGCTTATACTTCTGTTCATCTGACAAGTTAAATGTCCTTTGGAAGAAGCATTCAGCATAGATGTGCACAGGGTAAGTCTGTGAGGATGTGTTTGTTTTGTTGTGATCTAGGCCAGAGAGAAGGATGTTGAACTAATAAAAATGCAAGATGGTTAAATTCAACCTGAGGTCATCAGTTGTTTTGCAGAACAAATTGATAAGACTTATCCAAACTGTGGTTGGGAAAATTTAGGGAAAAAATAGTTTAGAGCTTGTTTGGGTTAGGAATCTAAATGACTGGGGGTGGACAGTAACAAACCGGCTAATTAAGGGAGAGCTTCTGGATGGGAGAGGGATTTGATGACTGACCTTGAGCTGGCTGGTAGAAGTCCCAGAGATATAGATGCTGAGACTTGAGTTTGGTGGGAGGAAGGTAGTTTAGAATGGGAAGTGGATGATTGTGTGTCAGCTTAAAAGCAAAGTTGACATTTAATGGTGAGATTTCTGAGAGTGCATGGAGCCAGAAGAAAATGCAGCCTTGTGGAATCCTTAGATACTTGTGGACTTGGGTGTTTGGTTGTTTTGTTGTTTTTTTTGGTTTTTTTTTTTTTTCCAATGATGTGATTATATGTTTGAAGGTACCAGCAGAGAGAGGAAAGAGGGAAGATGACACTCATACAAATGAACAGGAGGAGACACATAGCTGGTTGTTGGGAAGGGGTAGTAATTAAGGAGAATGAGGATTAGCAACTGATTAGAGGTATGGGAAGAAGCCATTAAAGCTCAAAACAGGTTAATTTCAATTTAATGTTAAGAGGCAGAAAACTGGGAAAAGTTGAAAATGAACTAAAGGAGCGCCAGGCAATGAGCATAAATGACTCATTCCATTTATTCAGTTTATTTATCCATATCATCCCAGAGTACTGGAATATAGTATTTGTACCATGGAACAAGATTCAAGCCTTTTTGGGTGCTGCTTCTAGTTGTGTAATTTTTTTTTTCCTCCTCCTTTAAATGTTTGGGGGGGTGGTGGTGGTGTTTTTTTGAGTACCTGGGTAGAGTATGTTTTCAGTGTCTTTAGGACTTCCAGTTTTAAACTTGTAGGCTTGGGATAAGGAAAAAATGCCCATTCCCAATTGCAAGGACTGTTCTAATTTTTGCTTTTCTCCGTAGAAGTTGACAGAACAGCTAAAACTGTTTTGCAATGCCAGGTATTAGATTGCTTGGGTACCCAAGCACTTACGACACGTTTCCTGTGGCACATAAGTTGTGGCTGGCCCCTTGCAGGAAAGCATTCTGAGACCTTGAACGTAACATGCATTTTGTGGACACATCTGTAGTGTCTCTATTGCAGTGAAAGGGTACAAGAATAGGGCAGGCAAATATAATATTTTCCCCAAGTCCTCTTCCAAATTTGAGCTATTTCTCAGTCAGGAATTTTGTTAAGTTTAAGCATTTTCTACTTGGAAACCCTCTGGCCAGTCTCTATTAAGCCCATTCTATGGATACTAGAAATTTGTGTCTTGTCACATGGAATTCCATAGTCATGATTCTGTGTGGTGTGATTAATCATATTCTGTGTTTTTAAATCTGCCACATGCTAGCTCTCTTATTAATGTATGTACACTTATGTGTTTACTTTCCTTCTTATACTGAAGGAAATAAAGGCTTCTGAGAAAAGACATTTACTGCAAGGCCTGGTGCAAAACCAGATAGCTAAAACTACGCACAACTGCTTAAATGAACAATACTAGGTTTCTGATGTAGTGAAGTGTCAATGGTTTAAGCCCAGCTGGTAAGTCAGAACCATGCAGCTGCTCGCTCCTCCCCTTTTCCTCCCGCTCTGGGCATGTTAGGGGGGAGAACTGAAAGAATGTAAATACCACAGGCTAAGATAAGAACAGTCCAGTAACTAAGGTATAACACAAAACTACTAATAATAGTAAGGGAGATAACAAGGGGAGAGAATATGAACCCAAAACAAATAAACACAAGTGATGCACAATACAACTGCTCACCACCACCAGCTGATACCCAGCCCAACCTGAGCAGTGATGTGAGCCTTCTGGGTAATTCTTCCCAGTTTATGTACTGGGCATGATGTGCTGTGGTGTGGAATACCCCTTTGGCTGGTTTGGGTCAGGTGTCCTGTCTCTGCTTCTTCCTGGCTTTCTGTTCCCCTCCTCACTGGCAGACCATGAGGCTGAAAAAGTCCATGATCAGAGTAAGTGCTACTTAGCGACAACTAGACATTGGTGTGTTACCAGGGTTGTTCTCAGACTAAAGCCAAAACACAGCACTGCACTAGCTACTAAGAAGAAAAATACTCCAGCTGGAACCAGGACATGAAGTCCAATAGGAAAGAAAGGAATATGGCAGGGGTGCTTCTAACTCCTTTATGAACAAGATGACATATATATCGTTTGATATTAGCAGCCTTAAAGGATTTTGATAACCTAAGAAGTCTCTTCCAGACAAATACTTACAGTGTGGGAAGAAACAGTCTGAAAGCAAATTAGCTGTCCTGACTGATGGAGTATGAGAAGTTAGAAGTCGCTCTTGGTCTGTACATAATCTGTTGCTGCCTGCCACACACTACTAGCTTCTAGAGGAAGCTTTGTGTCTTCTGGCCTTCTTGGTGGACTGGCTGTAAGGAGGCTGCTGCTGTGCTCAGGAAGTTTATAGGGGCTCTTCTTGCAGCTCCAGTGCTTGCTGTCTTTTTGTGAGCATGAACAAGGAGTGGATTTGGTCATTTTGAATTCCATTTCTGTTCAGTGTTGGTCTGAGCAGCCAGTGGAGGAGGGGAGAAAGAGTAGCCAGTGCTGTTCTTACTTTGGGAGAGCTTGGTGGCCCCCAAGTACTTCAGCATGTCTGTACATTCTCAATAGAATCAGATCATTGTGTTTTTTACCCACCATGAGGTCTAAAAACTTTCTACAGAAGCTTCTAAACCAAAAGAAATATGCAATTTGTTTGTTTGTTTGTTTTAATTTCCCTTCCGTATTCAACTATTGATTGTGTGGGTTTTTGGCATTCTTTCTTGTTTCTTTAAGAGTAATTAGAAGTGAGCTGTGTAAAAGCTCAGCATGAATTTGGGCCAGTGAATCGCTTCTCCACTTTGTTAAGTGTTGATATGCTTCATGTAAGTGTCACAGTTACATGTGTATTAGAAAGTTAATGAAAGTTCTCAAACTGCAAATGTGAGACACAGGGGTGTTTTTTAAAGGGAAAATTTCTCTTTTTAAGGCTTACAGAAACTAACCAGGACTGTGAATGCTGTGCATGAGGACAACACCTATTTCAGGTTTCTCACCCTTGTCACACCTTGGTTAATTAGTACATCTGCCTTTTAATTAGACAAACAATCATGTGGTCTTCTCTGCAGTCATGAAGACTGGAATAATGGGGTATTTTTACCCTACCTAAATTCTTAGCATATGTTAATTCATCGTGCATGCCTAACTGGGATCCTTCAAATGTTCTGGCTTTAAGTCTGGTACTCGATGCATTTCTTGTCACTTAAGATTTGCATTTGCTTTCTGCAGTTTATGCTGTGAGTTTGTGCCTCAAGCTTCCTTAGTAGTAAGGGTTGGATTTCTTTAGGCATTCAAGCTGTCCTACCAGTTTCACCTGTCAATACAAGGAAAATCCAGAGAAGGAATGTTCAGGCAGGTGAATAAACTAGCTTCTTGCTTTTAATTACACATCTGGTTTAACATGATTATTTTTTTCTAATCAAACAATTAAAAAATTCCTATGTCATATCAAACATGCAGCAGGAATTGAGTTTACCTGTAGCCTGTGCCAATGGATGCTTGCTGAATGTATCTGCATGCTTTGGAATTTTATGCATCATAGGAACAGACAGGTAATATACAGTGTTTACTTTTAAGTGAAGCTCACTTGATACCTTGGTTTGGTTTTGTTTTGTTTTGTTTTTTTTTTAGTACTCGGATCACCTGGGAGAGTTTCTGGCCTACCCAGCCTATTGTTGAAAGGCAAAATCAAATTAGAGACAAGTTATCAGTTTTTATTGGGAAGAAATTTAACTATGGCAGACCTCCTTTAGGCTGCCAATAAGCATATGAAATGTTATTATATCACAGTAGTTGTACAATGAAATAGGATTTACAAGCTACTATGAGTAGTTCCTTCATGTTTAGGTGTCATGGTTTAAGCCCAACCAGTAACTCAGAACCACTCAGCTGCTCCCTCCCGGCC
>JASSUY010006305.1:12338-40873 GCA_032466535.1 Forpus xanthops
GAATTTAACTTCCATGGGCTGAGATAAGAACAGTCCAGTAACTAAGGTATAACACAAAACACTGCTGCTGCCACTAATAATAATAATGGTAAGTGAGATAACAAGGGGAGAGAATACAGCCACTTACCACCTGCTGCTTGATACCCAGCCCAACCGAGCAGTGATCTAACCTTTCCAGGTAGCTGCCCTCAGTTCATATAGTGGGCATGACGTGCTGTGGCATGGAATACCTCTTTGGTTAGTTTGGGTCAGGAGTCCTGTCTGCTTCTTCCTGGCTTCCCCTCCTCCGTGGCAGGACATGAGACTGAGAAAGTCCTTGGTCAGAGTAAACATAACTGAGCAGCCCCTGGAAGCATCAGTGTTATCAGTGCTGTTCCCAGGCTGAAAGTCAAAAACACAGCACTGTACCAGCTACTAAGAAGGAGAAAAATGACTGCTACTGCTGAACCTAGCACATGAGGAAAGCCTGAAGAATGTGTCTTTGAGAGGTGTTTAGTGAAGCAAGGTGCTACAGCAAACTGTACTGGAATCTGGCTTGAGTGGAGTTAATTTTCTTCACAGCAGCTCCTACAGTTTTGCTTTAGAATGGTGACATAATGTCATGGGTTCAGCAGCAGCAGTCGTTCTTCTCCTTTAAGTGCTGATTTCTGAGCAGTGCTTACCCAGGGTCAAGGCCTTCCCCATTTCCCACTGCCCCTCAAGCAAGTAGGCTGAGGAAGGGACACAGCGAGGACAACTGATTGCAACTGACCGAAGGGATATTTCATTGTGTATAACATCATCCTCTGCAATAAAACAGAGGGGAGGTTTTTTCCATGGTTGCTATTGCTTAGAGGCTGGCTGGGCATCAGTTTGCTCGTGGTGAGTGATTGCTTCTGCATTTATTCTTTTTTCCTTATTTTTTATTTGTTTGTTTTTGGTTTTTTTTTCCCTTCGCTTAGTAAATTGTCTTTATCTCAACCTGGGAGTTTTCTTGCTTTTATCCTTCCAGTTATCTTCCCCCATCTCGCTGAGTGAGGAAGCAGCTGGGTGGTGCTCTAGCTGTTTGCCAGGGTTAACCCACCACACAGGCTAAACTCAATGATGGATAAATTTGAAGTGGTATGTGTTGAAGAGAAAGTAATTTAATCTACTTCAATTTTATTGATGCACAGTCTTAGATTGCAAAGTCAAACAATATTAAAAGCTTACTATTATAAAATGACTTGTCATCTGGAATGCCTCGTGCAACATTGATTGCTGCTTTTTAAGAGTGTTCCTGAAGTATGGAGAGCTTAGTGATTTCCTAAGAGATGGAAAGTCTATCTGTAGAAAGTTATGAATGATAGAGGAAAATACTCTTTGGCATGTGTTTCCTTTACCTCATGATATGCTAGACAGGCACTCAATGAAATAGAATGCAAGTCACAAATCTGAAAAGAATTGGAAGAAATGTTTTAATTTCATGTCTGGTAAGTCGTGCTTAAATTCGTGGCTTCTTGTGTTGCTTAAGCAAACTAACCAACCAAAGCTTTAATATTTGTAGAGAACATGTGTACTACCTGGAGCTGAAAGTATCTGTTTTTAGGATCAGTTGCAAAGGTTTGGGGAGAGATGTAAATTTGAGTCCTTCTCTGGTACAGTTTCTTTCTTCCCTGCCTTTAAAGCATTTGGAGTGTGATCCTACTACACAAGTGGACTCTGAGAGTTATTTAAACTGTTTTGGAACTTAAATTTCTAATATGTGTGGGTTTGGAGAGCAGCCAGCTGACTGTTTTGTCACTTGAACAGGAAACTTAAAGTTCCTGGGTTTTGATTCGCATATGGTGGCTATGGATATTTTTCTAGATGAGCTTTTCTCTCAAGTCTGAAGTCTAAAGCTGTATTTTTCCACTCTTTAATTAGCGGGTCTACTATCACCTTAACAATGATCAGTGCTCTTCTGAATGCAGTTTGGGAGCTGTCCCTCAAAAGGTTGAAAAATGATAGTGTGTGGAGGCTGCTGTTGACTAGGCACAGCAGGTTTGATCCAGTGTGGTTTAGTGATGGTATACTCTTGACGTAAATGAGTCCATTGCGTTCTACAAATGATACCCCTTGATAGTGTTGGAAGTGCAAGTGGGTGCTGGTAATTAATGTATTTTCAAGTTAAATGGGATGCATTTGATAGAATGGTAACAAATTTGTAAAATGGGTAAATTCAGTTTAACTTCCTTTGGAAACAAGATTTAATGCAATGGAATTGTCTCCCATTTGTCTTACTAATGTGCTTCATTAAGAATGTGTATTCTTACATGCTGCTTTCTCCTGGAAAGTGGCTGATTTGGTTAAACATTCATCTTTCATACCTAAGATGGAAAAAGTAAATGTGTATCTCATGTTTGGATTTCTTACCAGAAAACCTAACATGTTGGAAGGCAAAACTAGTTGCTTGGCAAGAAGGCAGCTTAACTTATTTCTGTCCCAAACACTGAATTCTGCGAGCCCATTGCTGGCATTTTTTTAGTCTTCTATAGTTACTGGGGTAGGGGAAGGTGTGATATTTCAAGGTGCGTGTGTTGAAGTAAGGAAATCAGTACTTTGAAGTGCTAATTCAAAGTACATACTACTTGTAATATTGTCAGTATTGTACCTAATTCTCTGTTTAACTGTCTAGAATTTTTCTGAAGCTCTAAATTATGTTACTCATACCATGTATATACATGCATACATACCACTTGGCTAAAGTGAGCTAACTGCAGCGCTAAGTTGAGGAAAAAATTGAGCCAGTTGACTGTGAGAAGTATAGCACTGGATACTCAGAGCTGTTCAGCCTCTTCACTTTAAGAGAACACCTTTGTGTTGATTTTTGAAGTGCTTCTCAGGCTCTTCAGTCTCTTTATAGCTGTAAGATACTAGGAACTGCAGTGGTGTAAGGAAGTGTTTAACTTGCTGAGACTATGCCAGTTTCTGCTTTGATAGAAAAGTGATGTCAGAGTTATTTAGGGATGTAGCCCTGAATTTCTTACTGAATTGGGAATGACCTGATTTACAGAAATAAAGGATATATTATGCATTGCTTAAATGTGTGTGGCTGCAGTGCTAAATATATGTATCAGCGATTTGTTATGAATACTTATTGTCCGTAGAAACAGTTTACATGATTAAAAGAAATGAGAAAAGTGCTATAGTTAATGTTTGATCTGTCTAGGTAGTAAGACTGCTTGGAGAATGTTTGGAATCTGTAATAATTTTCATTTGTTTCCTTTGGACTTCACATTTGCGAAGTTGAGCATGTGGTTTGGCGTTTCCCTGAGTAACTACTTACCTGGTGCAAGATGCACAAATTTGGGTGGCACAGATTAGTGGGAGATGTCCCTGCCCATGGCAGGGGAGTTGGAACTAGATGATCTTAAGGTCCTTTCCAACCCTAACTATTACATGATTCTAAATAAATTGCAGTCTTTGGCATATTATTAAGTTACACATCTTACAGTCTGTATTGGAAGCTTCTCTATTATTCCTTAGTATTGTATAGCTGTAATCTTTCATGCTTTTCTCATTTGAAAATTGTTTGCTGAATAAGCTTTGAAATCGTTATACAAACCTAAAGCTTTTCTGATCTTTCTAATCTTAGGTGTATAAGTAACTTTAAAAGAAAACAGCTAGCAATTACAATTTAGGAACAGATCCCACTAATTCAATAGCATGAATTTCTAAGTGATAATTGTTATGGAACATATTTAGATTCTTAGTTATAAACCAGAGGGATCAAAAGGTGCATGGGTGTTTGCAAAATGGGTTTGAAATAACACTAAGCATTCTGGGCAACCTGTGCCAGGGCTTCAGCACCCTCATAAGTGAAGAACTTCCTAATATCTAAATCTCCCCTCTTCCAATTTAAAGCCATTTCCCCTTGTCTTGTCAGTACATGTCCTTGTAGAAAGTCCCTTTCCAGATTCCTGTGGTCCCCTTTCAGATACTGGAAACTACTCTAAGATCTCCCCTGAACCTTCTCTTTTCCAGGCTGAGCAAGCCCAACTCTCTCAGCTTGTCTCCATAGCAGAGGTGCTTCAGTCCTGAGCATCTTTGTGGACTTCTCTGAACTTGCTTCACCAGGTCCATGTCCTTGTTATTCTGGGGGCCCTAGGGCTGAACACAAGACTGCTGGTGGGATCTCGAGGAACTGATTCTATCAAAAATGGTTATGTGATTTGGTTAAAATATTCTGAAGGAATCCTGTCAATGCTCTTGATGGAATTGATAAAACCCAGTTTGGTGCTTGCCTGTCTGCTGTGCTGGAGCTGTTGGCTCCTGGCAGGAGCTCAGTGGGCTGGGGGTCTGCACTGTGCTGGGGTTCCTGCTCTCCATGCTCCCATGCTAAGAGGCTCTCCCTCCAGCTTGGGTGAGTAGGAGGCTGTCCTGAAAATCCTGTTTCAGGGAGCCAGTCTGCTAGCAGGGAAAAAAAGAACTTGTTCTTTGCTTTTTCTTTCTTAAGATTGAGTCATTTTCCAAGTCACTTTGTTGGAGCAGGATTTTTCTTTAGCGTTGCCGTGATTTGGGTGTGAGAAGAGGATGGGGTGAGGGGAAAGAGGTTTTTAGAGGGAATGCTTTGCAGGGTGGGATTTCTGCTTTGTAGCAGGTGCTGATAGGATCTGAAGGAGGGTGCTGGAGGGGCTGCATGTGCAGATGGTAATAGACCGTACTGTACCAGACTGAGAAAATAATTAATCAGTACTACAGGGATTTATTCTAGTATTTAGTTCTTTTAATTCAGCCTTATGTTTCTCTGCTCAGACGTTCTGTAAGAGAGCGTTCTAAATGTGATGCTGATTCAGGGTCCTGGTGATTTTTGAAAGTAATCAAAACAGTTCCCTAACTGTGTTTTGGGGGTTTTTTTATTTTTTCTTTGTTGGATCTTATTGCAAATGGCAGTGAAGAGAACAAATGCTCTATGTTTCTATTACAAGTTGCATAAATATGGCACAGACTTTTAATTAAGGGGACTTGGGGAAGTAATACTGAGAAATAGCAAATTATAAGTGAGCAAGATGTTTAATGCATGTTTTTCATAGTCCTATTTCACTTGCATTGTTGTAGGCAGCCTTCACTGATACTTTCCAAGTTTTGTGAGCTTGCCTTTCTGATTTTATTAATCTTGTAAATGGAAGCCCATAATTTCAGAAATCTTTTTTGGTTTCAGCAAAATTGAAAGGAAAGAAAAAAAAAAAAAAGGTGAAGAGGTGTTATTTAAACCTGTGTAATTCATTAGGAGAGCTGGAACTTCTAGGTTCCTGATGTGCTAGAGGGTGTTGTCACCCTTTATGGAGGAGCAGCGCTGGAGGAAGAAAATAGCTACCAGTGAGCACAAGGCTTCCTTCCCTTTTTCTCTTCATCTCGTTTAATGTTAGTCATCTTTCACTGCTTGGCTTTTCTTCCTTGTCATGCTCTGTTCCCTCACCCAGGTCTAGATTTTAATAGCTGGTTTCTTTTAGTCCTTAGTGTCTTGAAGTTTTATCTCCCCTCTGTGCTCAGTTCTAATACTTCTCGTAGACACTCCCTTCCCTGTGGGACTTCTTATCCAAAAAGAGCTATCTTTTTTCCTAATCACGTCATGAAAGTTTCATGTTTAGAATGTGATTGCCTCCCCAGCTCCCCCTGTATGATAGTGAGTCATTGTGTCATTGTTTCCTGCTCTCTGCCTCATCTTGCTCTTCAGTCTGTCTTCTTTTTGTCCTACTTACTTGTTACCCACCAGCCTGCTGATGGTGATGCCCTCTCCCAATATACACATGCATTCCCTGGTCAATACTTAAGTTTGTCCTGCCTCTTTCGTCCCATTTCTCTTTCATGCCCAGCCATTTTCCTGGCTCTCTTCATTTGCCTCCACCTCCATGGTCTGTCTGCTGTCCTCTCAGTATCTGAATTTCTTCTTTGACTGTGGTTATCAGCAGTGAAGTATCTAAGGTTGCTAGAAGCGTAGAACTAAAATGTCTGTATGGGCTCTACCTCAGTCCAACAGGCACTGTACTTGGAGGAAAAATAGCCTTGAGTCAAAGAACACTTGTTTACTCCATTGAAATCACTCACTGGACCTGATGTGTGGGAGGTTGGAGTACACCTCTGAAATCCTCAGAGATTTTACTCAAATTCTTAAATATTTACTCTATTTGTAAATACGTATGTTGGAGACAGGGAGAACTTGTCACCTGACACTGGGGGGGTACCAGGCTCTCTTAGGGGTCCTTGACAGAATAATGATGGCACTAAGTTGTAGTTGTAATTAAAGCTTTATTTTCTTAACAGGATATTGTGATTAGTATAGCACAGAATTTCTGCCAATCATAATGAATGTTATACAGTTTATAAGTGGAGTAATATAGAATTTATATTATAACTTATAATTTCTGATCAGCTGGATCCTCTGCAGATCAAGCCAAATCTTTACTACATGATTTGCTGTATCAGTGTAACAATCATAATCTGGTCTCATATGAGTCATTTCCTTAATCCTCAGAGGAAGCACAGGGTGGTAGAGGTATCCTTGGCACTGGCTGGTCCTGAATCTCACTGTCCAGGAGCAGGTCCAATCCAAATTCCTGTCTTATAACTGGTGCCTGCTTGGTTTTATAGACAGTGCTCTGGGTTCTATCACACTTCCCTGTTCTGTGACAGGGCTACCATCACCACCTGGTGGCCCTGGGTGTCTGGAACCTTCAAGACCAGCAAGGGATTCAATAGTCAGCCTGGCATCCAGGAACCTTAAGGCTAAAGGGAGGGAAAGAAGAAATCAGTTTGGTATGTTTGTTTGGTTCACGAGACTTTTAGGGCCTGATCATGAGGGGAAAGAGAATAAATACAAGACCCACTTGGTCACAGAGAATGGCCACTTGCCTCAAAAAATTATGCTGGTTATGCTAATGACATTGCCAGAGGTTGGGAGTAGTGGGTACCGGCCACAGAAGGACCCTATGAACAGTTGTTTTCAGTGTGAACCAGCCTAGTTTGGTAGAGACTTAACAGAGGACTTGAGTTTTACAATGGGAAGTTGTTGATGACACTGAAAATGATAGATGCACCCAGCCTCCCTCTTAATACTAGTGACAGATATTAGTAACAATTAAGGATGTGTTATACTGGAGGAATGACCTACAAGTGAGTGAAAGCCACAGGGTTAGCTTCTGGGATGTGAAGAAGTTACTTAAATTAATGAAAAGATGCACTAAGAAGTAATGGAATGCATAAAACAAAGTCACTTAAGGCTCAATATCTAGACTGTAAAGCAGTATGCTATAGGAGGTTTAGAATTAGTAGAAATTCTCTTTTTTAGATGTTTATATGTTGACCAGATGAAATGCACAAATATCCTGTAAGAAGCGCTTTCATATTAATAGGAGCAATATTGTGAAGCAGGGTAATCCTTTAATTTATCTCTTCGTAGAAGAGCATACGTTGGAGTTCTGGAAATGCAATATATAGCATAACCTCAAATGGTGTTCACAAAGCTACTTGAAATAGACTGCTGCTTCTCACTGTCACCCTTAAGTAGGACATAGGGCCCCTAAATACCCATGGAAATTGAAGTGTAAGGAGCAAAAACTGGGCTCCAATCCAAAGCCAATTGAAGCTGATTAAGAGACTGCTTTTGGCTACCAAGGGTTCTGTCTTAGGCCACTGGCAAGCTACAATTAAGTCTCAGGTGTTCAGACAGACTTCTTTGGTTAGTTAAGTCTGTGGGTATTTCTTTTGATTCATGTTTGAGGAGCTGTCCATGATACAGCAGATGTCCCAGTGTGTATACCACCTAAAGCATTACATATTTTCACTCTTGAGTTCTAGAAATAGCAAGTGGGTAATACTCAGCACTTTAACTACACTTAATCACCAGATTATGTATTGTTCTGGTTTTATGGCTTGACACTATACACTGTTAAGTCACAGGTATACCTAGAGATGATATATTTATTCCTATAAGATATGCCTGCAGGTAGAATAGAGGCAAGGGAAGTACCTTTGCTTTTCAAAGTTTGCAGTTCTTTGCTTGGCTAGTTTTAGTGTCCTTCTCCATTCTTCCCATCCTGTTAGATATATAAACTTTTAAAACAAAGAAACAGAAGAAAGGAATATGTTTTTCCAACAGGAAGTGTCTGTGGAGTTGCAAGTATATGTTAAAGTGAGAGGTGATGGTCTGCCTGACTCAGATGATTGGTTTACTTGTTAGCATGCTTATCTTCTCTTTTAGAAATAGAAAATAAAATGTTTACATTTTATCCTAAATGTTTTTTTTTTAGTGCAGTCCAAGTTAGTTCTTTCGTTTTAATTCCTTGGCATGTTTCCTCACTTAATTTTACAGCTTGGCCTAAACTTTTTATAGAAGTATATAGTTATTAGCTATCTGCATGCTGTGTCTCCACCTTCTTCAAGTTGTGAAGAGTTGGAAAGTCACTTTTTGGAGTTGGATCAAGATTTCATGCCAGATGTTACTAGAAATGTAAAGCCTGTTTTCCTTCTGGCTGAGCTAAATAGCTTATATACTATTCACCAATAAAATTGTCCACTGTAGAAAAAGATTTTGAAGAACTCTTACCTAGCATTCTGTAAAGAATCGTGAAAAGCGGGGTTTAGCACTTGGAGGTCAAAATGTTTGTGTTGATATGGGGGGGTAAACTGGAACTTGTTCTAATCAGTTTCTTTTCTGTTTGACCTCTAGGTTCCAGCAAGGTGTGGAGTGACAGTCCGAGACAGCCTAAAGAAAGCTCTGATGATGAGAGGTCTTATTCCAGAGTGCTGTGCTGTTTACAGAATACAAGATGGGTATGGTTTGTGGGTGATGGTTTTTGCTCATAGAATCACTTTTGGAGTTATCCACTATGTCTGATTTTATGCAAGACTGTGGAAGTAGTTTTCTGAGTTCAGAATAATAGGATACTTAGCACTGAAACAACTTGTGCCTTGAAGATATGTCTGTAAAGAATGTCAGACTCCTAGAAAAAGATTAAATACTTTAAAGAATAGGCATGATATAAAGTAATATGGGCTTATAGACTGCTGGCTGATTCATTAATCACACTCATGCTAACCAAACAAGTATTAAATTGTTTTTCTTAACCTATTAGCTTTAACTTGGTTATAGTGCATTCTGAACTAAAGATCAAATTCCTGTGGAGGAAAAAAAAATATTTCCAGCCCTAAAAAGCTTGTAGATTATCTTAATGCACAAAGATAGCCATCTCTTTGAAACTCTTGTGAAACAGGTATTTTCACAAGCATTTTATTTGATAATAATGTTATATGTCACCTTGGAGCCAAGGAATCAGCCAGTGCTGGAGCTAATTGGAAAATGTGCATTTCTTTCATGCTGTTTGTCCAGGGAAGGTGTGCTTTCTTCACTGTGTGCTGAGCTTAATGTCCTGCTTTTAAAGTTTCCTGCCATTAGAGACTGGATAGTAAACTGCCACAACTTTCTACCCTCCTATCAAATTCACATCGTGAGCCCTTGCAGGCCTCCTGCACTGGTGCCAACAAAAAAGGCATTATTATTATTTATTATTATTAGTAGTAGTATATGTAAAAGGCTTATTTGCATTTTAGAGAGAAGAAGCCAATTGGCTGGGACACTGATATTTCCTGGCTCACCGGGGAGGAGTTACATGTGGAAGTCTTGGAGAACGTGCCACTCACAACACACAATTTTGTATGTACTGGTTTTTGAGATGTTGATTAGGGTTAAATCAATTTTGTACTTTCAAATTTGAATTAACAGCTTTGAATAATGTTATGTATCTGTGGAATATGGTAGGAGTTGCAAAAGATGTTTTGAGTCGTGATAGCTTAAGTGAATTAGATAAAATTGTAACTGAAGTAAGTGATGTTAGGGTACTTGATCACCCTTAAAACTTTCACATTTGGATGGAATACACCCTCTAAAATCTATAAATGTAGGGGGTTTAAATCAGCACTGCATTGCAGAGCTGTAATAATAATCTACTATTTTTGTATTGCTGTATCTATAAAATGTATTCTGGGCCTCCCTGCTGGCTCTGCAGCAGCAATTAACTAATGAACTAACTATTCCCAGAGTAGTGCTGACATCATCAGTGATGCTAGTGCACAAATATGTTTTGACCTGATAAGGCACCAAGTAAATGGAAGCTGCTAAACAAAATCCATCTGACCTGTTACAGCTACATAAAAAATCCTGGAAGTAATGTTTGTCGCATTGACTAGAAAGACCTTTTATTTAGATAAAAATCTAAGTTTGTGTTTGCAAGCTGCTGTAACTATTTTACTCAAGCTAGTTTGGCTGTGGTTACTTAGATGAAAGTGTATTCAGCTTAACATTTTTTTTTTGATATCCTGAAATTTTCCTTACTACATGTAGTAATACAACTAGAATATGGTTTTAGACCAAGTATTGCTAAATTTGAAGGTAAAACTAAATCAGTTTCCCCGTTCACAATGTGGGGATAATGTACATTCGCCCTTTTGTGATTTTATATGTTTCCAAGTTTCAGTAATCAAAATTACGACTATATATGTAACCATATATAGTAGCCATATATACGAGTCATGTATATTTCCAGTCCTGTGAGCATTGAATAGAAATGTCATCTGGCTCCTGGAAAAATTACAGCATTAAGATACTATTTCAGCAGCTCTTGTTTCTATAGGTTGTATCCGGTTAAATTCTGAATGTTTGTCTCTAGCATGGTAATAGTGCAGTGTTCTGTTTCAGATTTGTTGCTGATTTTCTCACTGATAATGAGGCAAAGCATTATGTCTAATAAAGAGTTGAAAGAAAAATTTAATGCATGAAGACTGTTTGAAAAAGAGGCAAATCTTTTGTGTAAATCTGTTTGATACATTAGACTGTAGCTCCAGCGTACAGAGGCTTGTAAGTGTATTAGAAGGAGGTAAAAGCAAATAGTGTATGCTAGGCTTAAAAAAGACTCTGATTATGATTATTTTTGACAATATAGGTACGAAAAACATTCTTCACGTTAGCGTTCTGCGACTTTTGTCGGAAGCTGCTTTTCCAGGGATTCCGATGTCAGACATGTGGCTACAAATTTCACCAGCGCTGTAGTACAGAAGTGCCACTGATGTGTGTTAATTATGACCAACTTGAGTAAGTAATCACTATTGATTTTAAAAGTTGAGTCTCTTATTAAGCTTACAGCTGTCAGTGTTTTAGATTGGTAATTCAGGAAGTCAGAGGAGGTGCCTGAAAAAAATACAGGAGTTGAACTGTTCTTGTGAGGCTGGCTAATTCATGTTCTTTCTATGCAAACTCAGACAACCAGTTCATATTTTTCTGCTGGACTATGAAATGCTTTCTCTGAAGCATGAATGGATTGGCTGAGCACTTGACTATCAGACAGACTTCTCATTGTTCGCAGTTGCTCTTAATCAAAACTGGTTCTTTATTATGTCATGGCTAGAGCCCTGTTCAAATGTTTAGATGTGGGTTTAGATGCAGGTTTATTGTCTTCACAGGAAAAAAAATGTGAAGAGACACTAGTTTAATATGGTAAAATTACAGTTGATTTTACAGTGATTTAAAACAATTCATTAATGAGCTTGATGCCTAGGTAAGAAACAGAGAGAATGCCCCAGTCATGTTCTGGAATTGTTGATAATTTGATGTAGGTTAAGGATCTGGTGTAAACTGGCTTTGTGCTCTATTTCATTGGTTTCAGCAGAGGCTGTTAAGTCTTTTAAATAGACTTTAGTATAAGGAATCATTTCAAATTCCAGGTTTTCACCCAAAAGTAAATTTAAATTCTGCATATGTAGGTATTTATACCTGTTCTCTTGGCATCTCTAGAATTTGTACTCGGGGCTTCTGGATAAGGTAGTTCTGTCCATTTGACATCTGCTTTTTAGCACGGCGTCAGTGCAAACATAAGTTCATGTACTCAAAAAACAGTTATAAGCTGTGCATTTTTGAGGAACCAGATGTTTGCAATTTCAGCTAAAAGGTTAAAAAATTACTTTCCACAAATGTATGTTTAAGGTATGATCATTTGGTCCTTTGTCAAGTAAATAGTATTTTTATTGGCAAATCTTGTAGATCCACGTGTTAGCATAGTCTTCATTTCAAAATACAGAAGTTGGTCAGTGAGGGGTTTTGTTTTAAGCTTAGCGTGTATTGTGAAGCTTCTGGGTTTTGCACAAGGCTAGGTTGTTTTTATTTTGTTCTTGCCTCACAGTTTGCTGTTTGTCTCCAAGTTCTTTGAGCATCACCCCATACCACAGGAGGAGCCCTCCTTAGGAGAGACCACTCCAGCATCTGGATCATACCCCTCAGCGCCCCCCTCAGATTCTGTTGGGTATGACCTTATTCCTGCTGTTTAATCATGTAACATTTCAGTACTATATGCTTAGAAACACTCAAAATATTTCTATGCAACTCTCTCCATTTTTGTAATCTGGCTTGTCATGTCTACATACCTATGCTTACCTTGAGGGAAGTGAATAATTTCATTCACATGAATTATATGAATTAGTAATGAACCAAAGTTAAACATGTTTGTAAGTGTCTGTAGAATTGGGGTCTTACCTGTTAAACTAATTTCCTGGTCTAAACTGGAAAGATTTTATACTTAAAATTAATACGAACTGAACCTGTATCCTCACAAATTCTTTTAGTTTGTATTATCAAGCTATAGTTTATATGCCTTGAAGTGACATACCTCTGTTTCAGAATAAGCCACTCCACTATAAGATCAGTGTGAACAGCCGCCAATTCCAGGCTCATGATACTGCTCTAGTTGCTTTTGTACGTACACACTGCTTTACTATCCTTCAGACCAGCTGTCTTCCTCTTATTTAGATGTTTGGATATACCAATAGCATCTGCAGATCCAGGTTTTGTAAAGTTAGTTTTCTGAATCTGACCACAGTCTGTTGCTAACAAAGATTCCAGACCCTCTCTATGAAAAGATAAGTGAACATGTTAAGGTAATGTTCCCAGTAGCTAAGAGATCACTGTAACCATCCAGCACTAGATAGTTGAACAAATTTCAGGAACTAGTAACTCAGGGATTTGTATCCAAGTCAAAATAACTAATGCAGATTTATTAAGAACGCCAAATACAAAAGCCTTCAGAGGAGCGTTTCTATGACATGTATGCTGCATGGGGGTGAACTGAACTTGGAAGAGGCCCTCTTGGAGTAGTGAGCATTGTGCCCAAACTAAAGCAGAAACACAACTGGAAGCTACGCAGGCACCTTTGGACTCTAACTAGAAGAGAAATTCTCTGGACAGCCAAGACTATTTTGTGAAAGATCAAATACGATGCCTCCCAGGAAAACAGGTTGACAGTCCTTCAGAGGGAACCTCATTTGGTAAGTACAAAGAAAGAAGGTTTTCTTATTTATATTATTTTGTGCAGATTCAAGTAAATTTTGAAGTCCCTTTTGCAGACAGTGGATATTGCCTTTATATCCTGTGGACTTTGGTGCAGCAGTGTATGGACAAGGTGGCTGCTGTTCTCTAAGCTAAGCAGGCTCTGCCTTTCTCATGGTACAGCTGAAACTGCAACCAAGCTTCAACTAATCTGTGAAGAAGCTTGTTCATACCAGCTGTGTTTAACACCTGTGGATGCCAAAGGCTCTATATAGCTGTGTCCTGATCCTGGGATATGCTAAATTTTCTAACTTTAATTGCTCCTGTATCACATTTGTGCTTTCTTACCAGTTTATGAAGATACAACAGGATAGATAATTGATACATGCACTACTTTGGGAAGGCTTTTCACTCTTTTGTGAAGTAAAAAGGGAAAGGAGAAATGGAGGCCAAATCTGGTTAATGCCTTAAGGTTTTTAACTTGACATATATAAAAATATTTGAGCATACTTAGCAGTTGAGGTTAAGGAGTTTTTCCGAAGTGTAGATGTTTGTGGTTGCAGGAGCTATAAAAGGTTTTCAGCTTTCTCCTTTTTGCTTTTTTGCCTTGCTGTGCACTTCATCGTTAAACAACAACAACAAAAAGGCATACAGTGTGTCTTCAAAATTTGGTTTATTTTGAAAATGGTTTATGATTATCAGCTGGTGTTCAATAAGTAGTGTGCATGTTAGTCATGCAGTTTTCCCCAGGCATCTGTGTTTGTAGCATTTCTTTCCCAGAAGCAGCTATTGTATGAGTGTATAGCACTGTCTGTACCTTTCTACAGTTATCATTTTGCCTTTCTTTAATAATACTTCTTTGCTTCTTAAATACATAATTGTGGAAATACTAATTTCTCTGAATTTTTTAGAGTTTAAAAATATGCTAGCCTTTTCTAGAAAAATATACTTAAGCATGGTTTTAGTAAAGGGTGATGCTACAAAATGGAACAAGAGGCAAACTTGGATTGTAGTCTTGTTTGAACTTATTTTGTAGTTTTAAGAGATTATTTTGTAAGAGAGTGTAAGGGATTGAAATTTGACAGCTGGGCAATGGGATTGAAAATATGAGTAACCTAGTGCTTTATTAACACTTACTAATTTAATAATTATTCCTTTGATTTCTCTGTTCTCCTAGCACCTTGCATGGCACAGCCCGCAGAGGAAGGGATGTTACTAATCGTTTGGTAAACCTGAGGAAAGAGAAGGCAAACATCCTTCTTCATCTTTAGCCTTGTCAAGGGATTCCAGCAGCAGGCAAAATGCCCAAAGAAAGGAAGAGTTTGTGTTGCAAGACAAGCTCAAGAGCAAAAGCCTGTGAGATATGCTGAGAAATTGTCAAGGGATCAAATGGAGAAGTTGGAAAGAGAAAGGGACATAAAGGAAAAGACCATTGGACACGATGCAAAAGCTGCTAAGCATGAAGAACTTTGTTCCACTTTGCTCATGTGTAGCATCCTAAAGCAATCCAGTCCTGTAGCCTTTCATTCTGTCAGCTGTAGGCAGTCCCTGCAGACGTTACACCCCAAGATAAGGGAGCACATATGGTCTCACTCGCACAGTTCTGAACCCCTTAGAAAAATGTGTCCAGCCTCCAATTAGGTCCTTTGTCCCATTTTAGTTTTTCCAGTCTGCACTATCCTGTTATGCCAAAGCAGTCAGTTGCAGTCTGCACTTAACTGAAAAGAATTACTGAAAGTGTAGGTATCCCTAATAGCCATTTGTAATAAAATTGAAGTGCACAAACTGTATATAATACATTGTATTCATTTCATTCATTGCACTATCATGAAGTTTCTTCTACATCTTTGCTCATAAGACATGAGCGCAGAATTTCTGTGTACCCAGTTCTGTGGATGTTACAAGTACATAAAAAGGTGAGAGATTAGCTATCCAAAACTTTCCAGAGCTGTCTTTTTGAACTAATGTCTATTCTCTCAGATGTTCTGATGTTGGGCAAAACTCAGCAAACTCATGAGCAGATATTGTGACAGGGCACGTAACTTGTGGAGTGGGTGGTAAGGGGACGCATGGTCAGACTTTGGATAGCGCAAAGGCAGGTTGAACCTAATAGGAGCTGAAAGCGTCTGCTTTGCTTGAGGCAGAGTACTGCTGATAAGCAGGTTGGCAACATCTTGGCTCTTTGAAAAACAACATTTCCCAGCATGCCTAATCTTCTAAATGTGAGGAAAAAAGGAGAACTGTCTGGTGCACCATTCTTGGAAGCTTGCCCATCCCTGCCTTAGAGCAGGCTCCAGCCTGTGATTAAACACCTCTGCTTTCCTTTCTGTCTTCCAAATGTTCACTGATCGTTCTGCCTGAGCTGAAGACATTTAAATGTCTAGAAAAGCTTCTGAAAAGCCAAGGAAACAAAGGCACAGTCTTAAAATATCATACTTAGTACTATAGCACCATTTAGATCCCCATGTGTTTAGTTGAACAAAAGCTGTGTGGTTTCATACATAAAACATTGGCGAGCTTTTCACCTAAGAATTTTGGTATCCAACTTGATACGCATTCCTGATGAGCAGAAAAGGCCTGGTATTGGAATCTTGTCGAAAAAAAGTCTTTCATCAGGTAGACAAAAACTCTAGTTTCCCATAAACTTATTTACAAAAACACACTAGTGAACTGAAACCTGATTTGGAGGACTAATGGCAGCTCTGGAGGTTCTTTTCTAGCCCCTGCTATATGAAGCTATCAGAAATTTTAGGAAAGCATTGCTAAGCTTTGATCTGGGCCCAAAGGCTGGTATAAATACGCACCACTGTGATAATCATGGCAGTTGGTTTTCCCCTACAGGCCAGTATGGATGAAAAGAAGTTATCATAGTACTTAAAAATGCACTCATCCATATGAAGTTGCGACTGTTTCAGATCCGTGCCATGGTGCATGTAGACAGATTTCACAGGATGCTTCACAGGATCTTGTTTAGCCTGTAGTTGCAAACTTGTACTGCTATCCTTTTCTGAAAATCAATAGTTGATTTAGGCTTAATGAATGTAGAGGTGGGGAAAGCTAAAAAATTACTTAGTTTTCTGGCAATATCCATGGAGTACCATAGTAATTAAACCAGAATGTGTCTGGCCTCAAAAATTTACAGTTTACTGGCTTGCTGGTGTAGCTGAAATACTGCTGTATCCCAGATACCTTAGGAGTCCTTAGAAACTGCTTGACAATAGAGTTGTGCTGTGTTGTGCATTAACAGCAGCAACAAAAAACAAAGCAAATAATACTCTGGTGTAAACAATAAAAAAAAAAACACACTTAGCATGCATTTTCGCTTGCAGTAGGTTTGACTTGGATATGAGTAAGCAGTCTACAAGGTGAACAGTCTGCACTACACTGAGCCCTGTGTCTGAACTGAGATGTACCCAGGAGGGCCTGAACAGACAGTAGAAATGCTGTCATTTTAAAAAAAGTGACACACACCTTATAACTGAAACTGGAGGAATGTACATGTTCAGTGTTTGCCTAACTACAGCAAAATAAAAATCCAAGCAAAAATCTTGAAGCCAAAAAAAAACCTATTTTAAGAAAAATCTTTCCTGAGTAGACCAGCACGAAAGTATATAAAATATCACATTGGTCAGTTAAAGAAAATGGAGGGAAGCCTATACTGAAATTTTCTGTTGTATTTGTGAAGTAAACTAACTTGTATCATTGCAAATTCTGAGATCCAGTGGAGGTACTGTATGTGATTTTATAAAATTGTTTGTTTATATGTAATGTCATGTGTGGGCACTTTTCTGAGTTACCTTCCTCTTCCCCGTGGACCCAATTTCATAGAAAAGTAAATCTGTGGGTGCCTTGGCTATTGCTGTGATTGACAAAAACAATTGACAAAATCTGTGTCTGTCTGCAATTACTCGTCTCCTGGCAAAACCTTTCTGTTTTGTTAAAAAGAGAGGGAACGATGTGCTTATCCCAAGTACATAGTCCAAAGCATGTTCTGTCATAACTGCCAGGAAAGGTTATAACAGGTTAAAGTGAAATTTGATAGCTCTTATCAGCTTGTTGCCTTAGAAGCTGAGAATTGTTTGTTAAAGGAATTCCCACATCTAAGAGGCTGGAATTAAGTGTGCGAGGTGAGGTAGAATAGCCTCTCTAATGTGTTTGTGTATTGACCTTTGTAGAAGGTCTCCTCTAGCTAGCATTTGGTTGTTAACTGCTCACAAAGGCCACGGGAGCACCAGAAACTGGGATCCTGGTATTTCAACTGCTGCTTCTTTAAGCCCCAGCTTGTTACAACTGTAAGCAGATCTTTGCAGCAGTTATGTTCTAGTCCTTTTGGTTTTCAGTTTTTATTTCTGGCAGAGGGTGAATCCTCCTCAGCTTGTGATCTCAGTAGGTCATGTTGGCCAGCAAACTGCTTTTGTGTTTGTCTTCACTGGTTACCTTTTTCAAGCAAAATTCCCACTTGGCAAAATGAGCTTACCTTTATTAAGTGTCCCAAGGACACTCATTAATGAAATCCTGATTGTATATAGCTGGAGCACACAGCTAGCTGCTTATGAGGTTCCCATCTCTGGATTCTTTGGTGTCTAAAGCCCAGAGGTACTCCAAAAGAGTTCTTTGTCAGCCTGTAATTGTTCTTCGAAAGATCTGCACTTCCCCCAGTTAGAATGTAATGAGTAGAAAATGCTATTCAGATGGTCTTAGACATGGTATGACATAGCATGCTGTCCTGTGCTAGCAACATGATGGGCATGATGACCTGTAAGCAGAAATACAGAACTATTTGTAGATTCCCTTAGCAGATGACCATTTATGACTCAAAGGAGGATGTAATTGAAACAGTAGTTCTGCAATTTGGTTTTCTCTCCCTTGGCTTACTCATAATCACAGAAAATCTTATTGCTTCTATTCTCATAGTGTGGCAGAACTCAAATGCTGTATTGCAGTTGCTCCTACTGCAATGGTTTGATGTCTATGGTTACATAATTGCCCTTAATTTCATTTTTAGTGAGAACTTTCAGGAAGTTTGAGCAGGAGTTAGCTATCCCAACAATGGCAGTACTGGCCTGGCTGAAGCATTTTTAGGCTTTTCAGAAATCTTTCTGTGCCAGCACCTGACATGCCTGCCTTTACATGAAAATGCCATGCATTAGAACATCAGCCAAGTGCTGTACTTGTATCTGTGCACTGTCCCATCTCCCTACATAGGTTCTAGTTGCATGATTTCTTACAGAAATGTTCAGGAGTTCAAAACTTCCTCATCTACAATAGAAAATTACCCAAAGATACTTATTAGCGGTGGATGGAAACATAGCTTATGTACATCAGCTGCATTTAAAAATGTGTCTGAAATTCTTGAGCATCTTCTGAAATTCTGGGCTGTTTAAGGTCTTTTCTGAGAGATGTGTCTATTAGGAGTTTTAGCTCATTGCTTCCCCGTATATTCCCAATACTTATATTGTCATGTAACAATAGTTATTTTTTAAGTTAAGCAGGGATAGCCCCCTTCCTGTGCCCCACTTCCCAAACATAATTTAAGTATTTTATTATGGGAGTTACTGTATTGTTACTTGAATTTGCAAGTGCTCTGTTTTGCTGTACTCAATTGTGAGACTGTTGACCAGGAAGGAAAAGATGAGAGGCACTTAGGATACAGATAGCAATGAGTTCTGGGCCCAGTGCCAACCTGTAAGCTTCTCAATGAAAGATAGGGTAATAGTCTTTAAGGCAGACCTGTTTCTGAGAAAATGTGAAGAGAACCTGTTGAAAATGGTAGGTGCCCTCTTCAGAGGGGCCAAGGAGTGTTCGTTTACAGGAGGCAGCAGCAGGACCTGTTGCTGCTGTATGCTGCTCTGTGGCTTATTTCTGAAGCTTCTCCCTGTGGACATAGCCTTTGTACACATAGTAACTAACCCATGAGTAATTGAATACCTGGAGGACGCTACTTCTCTCTCAGGAGTTGTTTTCTGTCAGTTCTAAAAACTTTGTTAAGTATCATGTATGTTTTAACACAAAGTTTTCATTGCCATAGGTGGCAGATGTTTCTGATTGACCTTTTGTCTTATGTCTGTTAAATTGGATCATTAGACTTAATAGTGGCTGCCCTTGACTTGAGTAAGGGATAAATGCTGATTGTTGTACTTCGACAAAGTAAGCGGATAGCCAAAGAAGTATTCGGCCTTCTTACAAATGAAAAAGCAAGAATTTAGATGTTTGTCTTCTAAATACATGATTCATGATACCATAAAGACTTTATCTGCATTTATGACCAGCAGCATTCACATTTCTTCAGAAAGCTTGTCTGTATAGTCTGAATACTTTTCAAGCCAAAACTATTCTGTTGCTAACTGTAGCACTAAATGACGTTTGAAATTTTGAACAATTCAAAGTTATGTATTAAAAGTTGAGGTTAAGGGGTGATCTGTTATATTTTTAATATCAATAGTTTGTATTATATTGGCCATAATGTTAATCAGTTATTGTCAGTAACCAGTATATAATTCTCAGTCTTTCTTCATTGAACAATAATTTCATCCATGCAATTTGTGACATCTGATGATGATAATACCGATGTGAGATGTTAAGTACTTTTAGTTCTCAGTAGGTTGCCATTAGAAAGAGTTAACTGCATTAAGTCTTAAGTGAGGAAACTGCAGAGTTATCTTGCTTTCTGCAGTGCATGTTGTGCTACATGAATTTTTCAGATCAGGACTTACTAATACTCATTTGGTATGGTATAGGGTTTTCATTTTGTTTTAACTGGGAACAAAGCCATCTAATTAGGTAGTTTCTTTAGAAGGTTGTTGCAATTGATCATAGGGGAGTAAAGATCATTCATTATAAATTGTTTTATATAGATCTTTAGATCAGTTTTTTTAATGTATGTATTATTATAGTTGAAAAGGACTTACCACACCCACTATGCAGTATTTGAAGCCATTTGTAGACCTAAATCCTCTTTTTCCTTGACTTTGTTTCTCAGACCACCAATTCTCCCTAGTCCTTCTCCTTCAAAATCCATTCCAATCCCACAGCCCCTCCGACCAGCAGATGAAGACCATCGGAATCAATTTGGGCAACGTGACCGATCCTCTTCAGCTCCCAATGTTCACATCAATACAATCGAACCAGTCAATATTGATGTAAGTATTGATGATGGTTGAATAGGAAGAGTAGATTTGATGTTTCCCTTATGACTGTCAGTGTGTTAAATATACCAGCGCTGAGCTATCCTTAGCGGTCTGATGGAATCTTCCTAGATGGCATGTAAGATGTTTTTCCACTGAGAGCTGTAAGAACCCAAATAACTCATTCTCCAGAAGCAGAAACTGTCTTCTGACAGTCCTGTCCTTTCATTCAAAAAAAAACATTCTGCCAGGAACCTCTCCCAGTTTTTGTCATTAGTTCCAAGGCTCATACTGCTAGCTATACCCTACTGTTAAGAACGCGAAACCCAGTAACCACTCTTGCAAACCATTCTGTGTTAAGCATATTTCTTTATATACAGGATAGGAATTTTTATTATTTGTAATTCAATAATATTTCTGGCATTGAAGAATATGAAATTGTTGCAGTAGGCTGAGTTCAGATTTACAGAATGTTCCTTAATATTTCAAAAGCCCAGTATGAATTGTTCTGAGTGTTCTTTCAGAGTCTTCAGAAACTGTTGCAGTTAATGTATTTTCCACATTTTTTTTAATTTCTGAACACTGGATCATAAATTATACTAATGGTTGATATTAGGTATAAGGCCAGCTAAGACCTTGCAAAATGTTGGTCACAACAACCTCTTTCTAACTCTGCCACTGTATATAGCTTGTGTAGGCCTTAAGCCTACTCTCTAGAAATTAGTCATTCATCAGGTGAGCAGCCTTGAAGTCTGCCTGGACATTGAGGCCCAAAATGTTTTGCACGTGAGCTGAGTGATAAGTGAAATGCTAGTTGAGTGTTAAGAATGTGGTCGTGTAGACATTTGCATATGGTATATGGCAGCAGTGCCTCTGAGAGGCAGGACCAGTACTTTCAGCAGCAGTGCAGGTGTATAAGACAATAAAATAATTGCATAACCAAAAAAACCCAAACAAAAATAAAAAGAAAAAAAAAAAAAAAAAGCTTGCTGATGAAAATTAAATAAGGAGGGAAACTGCTAGAATTTTTTAATTTTCTTCTCTTTAGAAAATCTGTAGTGTAGTTTGCTTGTTCTCAGTTCACTGGATAGCAAGTGAAGGAGACCTTTTGCAGTTAGTCATTTCTGAAAACAGTGTGCGCGTGGCTATGCAAATGAGGTGATGTGTTATAAGAAAAAAATGAAACAGAACAAATTTGACTGATGCACCTTGGTACAGGAAATTGGTGTCCCAGCTCCTGATATGACAGTTCAAACAGTCTGTGCCACAAACACTAACGAGAACGCTTGGTTCAATATTTCTTTATGTTCTTTGGCCAACTGAGTGTTTAAATCAATAGTTTCATGTCAGCGTCTATTTTGGGTGCTGTATGTTTCACTTTACTACTGAGAGATGCTGTTTTAAAGCAACTAATTTTGAAACATATAGTGATTACAAATAGTTCTTTGGAGTTGCTGCTATTAGTAAGCCGTGGTGGGAAATAACTTTTATTTCATATAGAACATACGGGGTTATGGATTCTCACTTTGATCAGTCTCAATTGATTCTGGAATGTAAATGAAAATATACCTAAATTAAACACAATTTTTTTTATTATTATTTATAGGACTTGATTAGAGACCAGGGTTTACGAGGAGAGGGAGGTAAGTAGTGTTCAAACTAGCTACTGTACTATATTTAATTACACAACTGCTCCATCCCTTCCTTTTTTTTTTCTACTTCCTTCAACAAAACACAGGCACAAAGGAAAATAAGATTAGGACAAAAAATGAATTTACATTTGCTTGTCCATGAACTTAATATATGTCTGAAAAAGGTTTGAGTCATTTGCCGGTCATTCTGGGAGTGGGGGAGACGGAAGGAGAAAAAGTTTTGAAGTGTTATCTAGTTTTTTAGTTTTAAAATTACCTTGCACCATCACGTTTTTGCTCTCTCGCACACACACTCATTCACTCACATGGCTGCACACAGATATGCTACAACTTCCCAACTCTCAAAGATGTTTTTATGCCTGTTGTTACCTTTCCACCCATGGAAACAACAGGGGTTTTCATAGAAAACCATCAGCATGGTAGATGGACCTTCCATACGAAATGCTGCATCCTAAAGCAGCATGAAATAACTCCAGTTCTTCTCCCCCTCTACCCCTGCTGAAGATGCTGCTTTGCTATACTGCATGCCTGTGCTACTCTTGGAACCAGTTTGTTAGGACCTTACACTAAAGCTGGGTCTTTTTGTGTTTTCTTCAGTAGCACACAGCCCTGATTCACTGTAAAGTCAGAACTACTGCCAGAAGATTTCTTTTTCTTCATGTGTTATGTACAGGCCTGTTAAGTCACTTCTCTCACTGGCTGTTAAGGTCCTGAGAGAGCTTCTTGTGTGCTGTGTTTATTCCTATGAATATGATAATAATATAGCAATAAAAAAGTAGTAAGTAGGGCTGGCATATGACAGCTTTTTCAACTCTAAATCATTAACACAGTCAACTCATAACTTGCTTCAGCCATGAGTAAAGTCTGAATTATGTTACTGTACTCTATTGTGATCATTAAGGTTTTGTACTATGGGCTATCACTGACTTTGTTTCTCCCATCCAAATCCTGTAGTCTGTAGGACAGCACCTACCTACTGTGTTGTGTTTGATGCAGCTGTTTTTTCTTATGCCAGCAATAGAATGCTCTTTTAAAAGAAATTTTCTTTATTCCTGCAAGCCTACTAATTTAAAGTTGTTAGATTTAGCCATTTTTGTATGTGTCAGTAGGTGTGACACTCCACAGTTTTGCCCATTTTGTCCAGCATTTAAATGTTGTTCTATCATGTTGGTTTTAACTTTTGATCATAAACTGTCTGCTTGGCATCTGAGAACAATTGGCTGTTCCCAGTCCTGTAACAGTGTTATTAGTAATTGACTTTTTTTCCTCCCTTCAAAGTACAGAAGCAATCTATGAATAGGAGTCAAAGCATCCTAGTTATTTCCCATGACTTCTTTCATTTCTTCTATGTGTCTGTCTTTCTGTCTCTGCCTGCCCGTCTCTTTCTCTCTAACAGCCCCTTTGAACCAGCTGATGCGCTGTCTTCGGAAATACCAATCCCGGACTCCCAGTCCCCTCCTTCATTCTGTCCCCAGTGAAATAGTGTTTGATTTTGAGCCTGGCCCAGTGTTCAGAGGTAGTTGGGCTCTTCTTTCTTGTTTTCACCCAAACAAAATAAATAAAACCGCAGATGCTGTTTGTGCCTCACCCTCACACCGTGTGTATGTAAGTGTGTGAGTTTATCAAAACACCTCAGTTTTTTTGCTTGGCCTGGCTGGAATGCTTTGAATGTGCTTTTCACACATACCCACTTTCACCTTTACACGCTTGAAAATGACTATAAATGAAGTCTGACTTAAATCTTCAAAAGCAAGGAATTTCATAGTTGAGGTTTTTACGTGGACCTCAGCATAACTTTACTAAATAGAGGTCTTTAGATTGCATTGCAGTGATTTAAAAGTCAAAGTCATGTCCTTAACTTAGAATTTCCTTGTCTGTTCAGTTTAAGTCAGTTCAGTGCTTTAACAGTTTTCTATATTTGATATTGTCTTGAAAAGCAATCTAGGAAATCAGATGTAATTTACAAGCATTTCCATTGATATCTTGTTAGGTCTCAAGCTTTTCAGATAATGTGCATGTCAGTTTTCAATAAATACTTCACTTTGAGAATGTGCTATTGATACCACATTGGGGCCCGAGATGGTTTAGACCATTCACTTTTTATTTACTTAGTAAATTTCCAGTGAAACAGTATTTGGTTTGTGTCCTGTACCATGTGAAATAAGACTCTTCCATTTTCATGTCATTGACTCTGGAGGTAATTCAGGCCTGAAGCTGTCAGTGGATCTGTTGTATTGCACAAAATCCCCCAAAACTCTGTGGGATTGCATATGCTGGGAGAAACCAACTGTTGACTAATAGCATGAACTGTAAATATTTGTGTCTGTACCTACCTATACATGTAGGAATGGATAGTTCAGTGCATGTAGTATTGTTTTCAAATGCTACCATCTTGGCTGTTTCAAAGACTTTTGTTTCAGAATATAGCAAGAGCAGTTCACCTTATGAACTTGTTAAGTTCTTCTAGAAGTCTTTGTAAGAAGACAGGTGTTCCCAACAAGCAAACTGGCTACAGAATGGAATACGTTACATACAGCTTCAGAGTCCAAGCTAATGACTTAAGTCCAATATTATCTTAAGTATTCTACTCTAATAACTTAAAAAAACAGGCCGTCTGGTATTATTATGAATAGATTAACTGTCATGTTCTACCATGTGCTGTAAGCATTTTTGGTGAAGGGTGAATATTGTGCTAGTGGCATTAATGAAATAGGAGAAGGTAGTTACCTCTAAAGAAAACACATGCTAGTAGAGCTCTGCTATTGCAGAGAAAGTATAACCCAATGAACTTTTGGAAAATTGGTTGTGTTCTGGGAACATTTAGTTCCATATTTATGTGATTTCATACAAATAATATAATAAATATATGACAGTATAATGACTGTAACATGAATAGGAGCAGAAGTCCACCCTTCAGGTGACTGGCTTCCAGCTCCTTGTAAATGTAGTTAGGATGTCAACTATGCATCATTATTGTTGCTTCAGCATATGAGACAAGGGTTTATGGGTGCTGTGTCCCCTTTCTGATGTGTCAGCATGTCATTATTTTGTGCTTCCACTTCTAAATGTACAGATTTTAGGTCTGAGGACAGGCAGTGATGGATATATATATTCTGATAAATTAGCACGCACTGAGTGACTGAACTCGAGCAACAGTCACAAAATCAGATTTTGAGCCCAAGTTGGCATTAGGAGACCCTTTTTTTTGGTAAAAAGGGAGCTGCTGAAGTAATCTGAGGAGTACTGTGTTCTACCACTTCCCAGAACACTGGCGTGAGAGAAGGCATTAGCATGTTGGAGGTCTGGTACAGTGACATAAATTGTTTAGCAGAGCAGCATGAATTTAATTAACAGTTGACCCTATTTTTTGTCCTTCACATAGGGAGGGTCACCGTAACCTTGTTATGAATAATTAGGGTGTATTTTAAAAAGCAGTATCTAGTTGAAGTGCTCTATTTGTAAAGAGCCATTGGGGCTCTGAAATGCAGCTCTGCTGGTGACATTTTCCTGCATAGATTTGTTTAGATAACATGTAGGCTACAGATGTACTGTTCTTTTTTGTATTTAATAGAATATGCTGCAAATAGCTAACTAAAGTACTTGTTCTTTTTTTATCCTTTCTATGACTTACTTTTAAAAAAAAGCACTCTGCTAACAGATAGCTTTAAAACAGCCAAATGGTTTTTCAGGTGGCACTTGGAGACTCAACTAGAAAACATTTAATTTTTTTTGCATTTAGTCTATTTTGATTCTGAAGTACAATATTTCAGCTATTTATTGGGTCCCTAAAAGGTTAGCTACAAGAAATCTGAGAGGTAGCTGCTGCTAACTAAATTGCTACTACTTTTCTTCACAAAGAAACTGGTGAAATATATTTTTGAGGGGTTGTTTTATTTTTTCCTTCTCTGTTTAAAGAGACATTGTCCTTCTGGTAGTTCATGAACAAGAGGCTGGGGACTATCTGGTAAACAGGGATATCTGATGCAGACTTTTCCTGAAATCTAAGACTTGATCACTAATCTGATAATAGGAGAATATTTCTAGTATATGTTTGTTTCCTTGTAACATTTACATTGATGTTTGGAGATACTGCATCTTAAACACAGTTCTTGCACCTAATATCAATAAGCTGGCTCCTTATCTATAAAATTATCCTGTTTCTGAAAATCAGGTTCAACTGCAGGTTTGTCTGCAACACCTCCTGCCTCTTTGCCTGGGTCACTCACGAATGTGAAAGCATTACAGAAATCACCAGGACCCCAGCGGGAAAGGAAATCATCCTCATCCTCAGAAGACAGAAATAGAATGGTAAGGGAGAGATCAGCTGTTTTCATTTGTAGTATATTCATAGTATAGAAATACTACACATACATGTTTCTCTCACTGTTTGGTCAAAGCCTTCTGAATTATTTTGAAGATAAGCATGGTAACGATCAAGGGCTTTAAACTCATAAATAATGGAATATTGAATTTGTGGGACTGATATATAAAATAACTGGCTATACTCACCGTTCCTCCATTGTACCCAAATGTCTTGGTGTGCTTTGTATTATAATGCCAGTTTGCCTTCAAGTAACAGCTTAACTTTTCCCACCATGATTCATGGGCTTTAAAAGTTCTCTAGCAATTCTGAAATCTAACAATACGTTAAAATATCTGCATTTTTTAAAAAATTCACAATTTAGCAGTACAATTGACTTTCTTTTTGAGTTTGAGTTTCTTAACATTTACTGATTTTAACACAGCCAGAAACCTATGACAAATATTTCATGCCAGGTAATAATTTAGTATACCTGCATGCTGAGGCTTTGTGTATGCTTGGCTTGAAAAGTCAAATGCAGTATCTGGAAAAAGAAAATTCTTTTTAAGACTTTAGGAATACGAAATGCTTATACTAAGTCTTCAACAGAGGAGCTGTTTTCACAGACATTAATGCCCTTGCTTTCTTCCTTCTTATTTTTTGTGTCTTACCTATAAAGAAAACTCTTGGTCGACGAGATTCAAGTGATGATTGGGAAATACCAGATGGACAGATCACAGTTGGACAAAGGATAGGATCTGGATCATTTGGAACAGTCTACAAAGGAAAATGGCATGGTATGTGGTCATCATGGCAAACAATTTTTCTTAAGCAACTAACAGTACCTGCTGGAAGGCAGCTTCACAGAAAAGCACCTGGGAATTGTGGTGGCCACCAAGTTAAACATCGTCCAGCAGTGTGCCCATGCCACAAAGAAGGCTCATAATATCCTGGGCTGCATTAGCAAAGCATTGCCAGCAGGTCGAGAGCTGATCCTTCCTCTCTGTACTGGTGAGGTGACATCTGGAGTGCTGGGCTGAGTTCTGGGCTCCTCAGTATGAGAGACATGGACATACTGGAGAGAATTCATGGAAGAGCCATAAAGGTGACTTTGAAATTAATAAGTGCTGTAGTGTGTAAGTAATGTTAGAACTTCAGACTGTTTAGAAGCTCAACACTTGCATGTTCTTCTGAATGCATTAATTACTAGGGTCACGATGAAACACAGTTACTATAAAGACTAAAGTATGCATCTTGATGAATAATGGTGTATTTACAAAGCTTTGACTTGGTGAGAATTTCTCAGAATAAACTAAGAATAGCATTTATACATTTTACAACATATGTACATATTTTAATATTGTAGTGGTTTATTTCACCAAAAAAGTAGAAAATAGAGTATCTCAGTATTATTGATGCTCTAAAGCGTTTTCTCAGTAAAGTAATATTTATCAATGACACTTGCTAAACTTGCTGTCTTAAAGGTGATGTGGCAGTGAAAATGCTGAATGTTACAGCACCCACACCTCAACAGTTACAGGCTTTCAAAAATGAAGTAGGAGTGCTCAGGTAAGAATATTTTTAATGGCATGAAATAATGTTTATGGACTTAAACTTCATTAATTACTGAATTTTAGATCTCCAATAAAACACATTGGCCTTTTTCATCCATGATAATACCTTGGGCAGAAGCTGTAACTTGCCATTTAAAAATATTTCTCTATATCTGCTGCTAGTTCCTCTTTCCCCTTCATGTATTTGTCTATACACCTATGTTGTGAATATATGCATGTCCAGACACTCAAGACAGGACTGGTTTTAGCTGTTGTACTATCCCAGGACACAGTCAAGCCGAAATGTGAATTGTAGGCCTTCCTTTCCTCTCACCATATTTTGAGATTGAAGGAGAGCGTGACTAATTGTTTTGAGCTACACTGCTGCCCCTGTTATTCATTGTTTAATAGTTTCTGTTCAGTAGCATTGACTTTGAGCTTGGGTTTTTTTTTTTTTAAATGTATTTCTCAAAATCACTTCTTGATATCCTTTTCTCTTATCTACTACTTGTACTTTTCATGAGACCTCACTTGGAGTATTGTGTGCAGTTCTGGTGTCCTCAACATGAAAAGGACATGGAAGTGTTGGAACAAGTC
>JASSUY010006306.1:0-36147 GCA_032466535.1 Forpus xanthops
GCCAGCCTAAACATTCTAAGCCATAACTATAAACACTGGTGTTATCAGCGCTGTTCCCAAGCCGAAAATCCAAAACAGTGCTACACCAGCTACTACTTAAAGGGGAAGAATGACTGCTGCTGCTGAACCCATGACATTATCTTTCTTCCCTAGTCCCAGGGGATGAGAGTGTACTAGATCCTTTTACTCATCATCTGACCCCAAGACTCTACTGTGTCTCTCTCTGCAAAGTGGAACCGTTTTCTTGGCCGACTGACCGTGTAGGTACTTTACACTTGCACAGTGAGACTGGGAAGCAATAGAGCATTACTAAGGAGTGTTCTAATGAAAGATGATGGTTGGAAGTATATGATGATGCTTACTTTGTTTACCGTTTGGTAACTCCATAAATAACCAGAGCTGAGAGTGCAAAAATAATACATAGCCAAAAGCATTAACCATCAGTGAACTGCTGGTGTTAAGAGGATGAGGTTTGGCAGTGAGGTGAAATGGAGGCCAGCTTTGAATAAGCACCCTCTTGAGTTATGGAAAGCAGCATTATGCTGTGGAAGGAAGGGTACCACAGTCAGCTCGTTGTGAGGTACCACCAGACCAGTGACCTCATCATTACTGTGGTCAGCATTAGGAGCTGAACACCTTCTGGCCCTCGCTGATCTTTACAGTGGAGCTTGTGATGCTGCAGTTACACCTCTACTTTAAAAGCAAAGTAATGAATGAGGTGGGGAGCAAGCATTCAATTTTGAAATGTCTTCCCCCTCTGCAATCCTCCTGTTACCATCTTCTCTAAAGTAACTAAAGTTGGAAGGTTTCTCAGGAAAGGCCTTGTTTTGGAGATGGCAGAATTTGAGACATCTGGGAATATTTTATTTCTGGTCCATTTTTTTAACTGTCATGCCTTTTTAAAGGAGTTCCATGCCTGGTGCTTAGAGTAGACTTACGCATGAGATATTTTTCGTGCCTTGCACTTTGCAGTGAAGCCAGGATATTGCATTTATATCCAGCCCTTCTGTTAAAACCTGCATGTCAGATGAGTGGTGTCATGGTGGAGGCCTGCTGAAGGAGAAGCTGAGAGAGGAAGGAGAGAGCTGTAATTCAAATCTTCCGTAAAAGCAGGAGAGATGATAAAGGGAACTGGAGTCAAAGTACAGAGTTATTTCAGTCAATGTTTTCTGAGGTTAGCCTGTGTGAACGTTTCTCTTTAACTTCACTAATTGATAGCAGGTAAAGATGTGTACTTTTTTACACAGAGATTGTTCTTTGGGTTGTGTGACACTGATGACATTGTAATGCTGAAAGAATCCACACTGAACTGAGAGTCTACTATTCGAAGATGAGTAGTCAGCAAATAACTGAGCTTGACACACTTTACAAACATTTGAATGCACAGAGATTGTCCCTCAGTTTAACTTCATTGTCAGCCTGTTTTAGGTCACCTCGAGATTCTCAGCATGAGATGTTTTACAGGGCAGGGTGAAGATGCATTGGCTCAAAGCATCTGGTAGTTCTTCAGTTTTAGAGTATGGTTTTAAATACTGGTTAGGAAATTTTTTTATATTTCAGAAGAGCTAAACCAGAGCATAAATTGAAATGTGTCTTCCTTAAGTAGCCCTGTTGTTAGCAAAGGAATTCCAATTTCATTTGCAAAAGAAAGAGATCTGGTAGAATGCATTCTTGATGTATGTGCTCACAAATGTTAAACCCTAGCTTACTCCTCCCATTTTCTGTAGCTGTGTGACCTGGTGTTGTGAAAAGAAGAGTAAGGCAGTGTTTCAGAATATGCCTGGGTGGGTTGTAATGCATGTGAGCTTTGACCTGTAACTATTTGCTGGCACTAAAAAAAATCGTCGTGTTAACCTCTAGTGTTAATGAACTAACTCGCACAGAGAAGCATTCAACAATGTGAAATGTTAAAACACCAAACAGTGGTCCTCTTGTTTTGATGAAAATACAGCCTGACCTCCCCTGGAGTATCACATGAAGCACTTAGTGCTTGGCTCTTAGGTCACAGTGTTGCTAGGAGTGCCACCAGGCCCTTTCATTCTGCTCTTCTGCAGTTTAAAAGATGTGATCATCTAAAAAGCTTTCTGCTTAAGAGCAATGCAGTTTTTGTTTTTGCTAACAGTTCTCCATTGTGAACTACATTTAATGAAGTTATACTTTAAAAAAATTATGATTTCCCTGTTAATGTCTGTTTTAAGAAGCTGTAATGGGTCTTTATGGGACACAGAGAGTATGATAGAGAATCTTCCCTTTTCTGTTTTCCATTCAAATCTATGTAAGCTCAGTGCCAATCAGAAATGCCTGTTGGTTTTTCATATTTCCCTTGTGCAGACATTGTATTCTTTCTCTTACTATCTTGAGTGTAAAAACTCACCAGTTGGTGCCATGAAGTAGTGGCACAAGAAGGAAAATAGCATAGAAATTACTTATTTTAATCATAGGAAATGTATCTCACATCTGAAGTATGAGGACTGTGAAAAGCCTTATGCCCATTTTCCATCAGTAGGTGAACACCGATCTCCAGAATTGACACTGTGGCATATTTCACTCTCAATCAGTTCATTATTTAGCCGCAACATAATATTATATTAAAGATAATTCTTTCACAGGGAGATCTAAACTCATTGGTTTATTGTAGTAAAACAATATGTGAATGTGGTACTTTGTTAGTAATGCAATGTTGAATATTAGTGTTTTATCAACATAGTACCATAAATGAGTGAGTTCTCTCCTCTTTCAAATGATCAATTTTTCATTCAGCTGCTAAAAATACTAGTGGAGAGTGTTCATTGACTGCTTTCAGTCTTTTGTATAGAGAAGCCTTGTCAGCTGACTCTGCCTTCTGCAGAGCAAATGGAAGGTGCACCTTGCCCTAAATCATTTATGATGAAAAAGGCAAACATTGGCCATTGTCATGACACACACATGGGACTGAGTCACTGCAGGAATTGGTGCCACACTCTCCATAGAAGAATTACCTTGATGTGACTGGAAAGGAGGGAGGAAGCAGTAGCAGTGAAAAGAAGCAGTGGAGGGTGGCCTTGTTGCCTGGGCAGGAAGATGAGAATGGGGGGGGCTCAAATAATTCACCAAGGTCAAGCCAGGAGTTGTTGGAAGAGCTGAGAATAAAACATGAGCCACTTCCCTTCCAGTCTCTGCCTTGCCATAAGACTGTCTGTCATACTAGACCATTTACTTGCTAATTTGGGAAGCTTTTATCAGTTTTCTTTGGAAAGCAAGGTTTATTTTTGTCTATCCGGTGAGACAAGGGCGCAGAATGACTGTTTTGTAGTGTACTCACAGACCCACCCCATGGGATACTGGGGAAGAAAAGTAGAGCAGTGCAGGAACCTCTCATGACAGTAGCCTGCTGGACAGCTGGCATGCTGCGTGACAGGTTTTTCTGCGTCTGCGTTTCTAAAACATAAAGCTCTTACTGCATTTACAGGGGTCCTAGAGACATCCTTTGTATATCTCTGTGTGCATTGGCATAGACATCGTCAGGTCTTGTGGCTGTGGATAAACCAGGTCCTGTTGCACACTGGCTTTTCTTTAGTCAGTTAATCAGCAAACGATCCAATTGAAAACCTGTTTCCTAGTAATACTGCAGTCTCTGAATTTCTGCTTGATGCAAAGCAGTAATGAAATGAGGAACTTTGCCACTAATACGTTAGGGATTGAATTGCTTGCCAGTGAGAACAAGGGATAAATAACCTGTTGCTAATGCTGTTGCCAGCCTTCTGACGTTGTTGCTTAATCCCTTTGACGCACCAGCAAAAGGGAGACTTATAAGAAAAAGAAAACTGTATTGCTTAACTGGGCTGATGAGGGCCTGTATGAGTGATCTCAGCAGCCGGGCTCTGGCTCATGTCCTGCTGCACTCTCTCACATTGTCATCCTTTCTTGTCCTTGAAGCCCCATCTGACTCATTAGTCCTTCCTGAAGACTATCCAGAAAATGTGTTGGTGCCAAAGATTTCTTGCACTTGCAAGCAGCCGTTTTTTTTTGTTTTTTTTTTTTTTGTAATACCTTGCTCCTTTCCAACACAACATGCTCTTGCAGAACTATGGTTTGCATCCTTTTCTCATTTGTTTCTTTTACTGTAGCTGTTGGTGCTCTGCTCTTCCTTTGTTCTACCCTCAGCCACACTCAGGTGCCTGCTGTTGGTGACACCTAGGTTTGTTTTATGTAAAACTTAATGGGTAAGTGTTCTGTCACAATCCAATGAAAAATAGTATTTGCTGGCATAGAGCATATCGTAGTAGCCAACTGATGATGTCAGCAACTATTGAAGTTCTCTTTGTGGCTGAAAGTATGTAATTAGGATTTGTCTCTTTTTGATTTATGTGAAACCAGCAGCTCATGTTCATGGACTTGGACCTTTCCTACTGCATAATCTGTGTGTGAGGCTGATCAGTCCTGCCCTCTTTTTAGGAGATAATGATTAATGACAAAAAGCAGTGCATTTGGGGTCCTTTTGATGTTTATATCCTGAAATACTATTTTCAGAACTTGGCATAGTTGAAATATATTTGGGTTTTCTTAACATAAAACTAGTTATCCTAAGTGTAAAACATATATTTATATATTTGCCATCTGGCAAAATAAACCTATTTGGTTTGTATTTATAGGATTTGAAATAACTTTAAAATTACTTATTTATTTTTTCCAAGAGAACTTCTCATGTTTTTCTGTTTGCATTTTATGAAAGTTGATATTGTGATGGTGTGTGTTTTCATATGCTGGTAATGTCAAACATACCTGAAGTATCTTTTAGTTTTAGCCTTTGGTTGTATAACTTACTAACCTGAAAACTTTGGCTGATCCCTTTCAGATAAAGGAATCTATTGTTGGGGAAATACGACGAGAAATAGTAAGTGGATTGTTAGCAGCTGTATCACCCCAAAGCAGATCTGCAACTGCAAAACAAGATACACAGCCATGAAACTGGTACTGCAGGTAATGCTTGGGAGCCAGATTGATTTATATTTTTTTTTAATCATATGAAATGTCATGATTATCTTAAACCTTGCTTTGTTTACATTTTCCCTCTTGAAATGTAAGTGATCAAAATTGAAGTTCATTAAATACAGAAAGAACTGATAATCCTGGATAGCTTCACAAAATCAGCTGGTTTATAGTTTGGTTTGTCTGCTGTCAGTGGTCTTTGATTTTTGGTTTCAGTGTGCTCTGTGATAACTTTGCATGTGAATGCATCATGCAAGAGGATTTCTGTAGTTTGCCTGCCTTAGATATTAATTATTATCAAAATACATAAGCTTATAGAGCAGATTTCTGAAAATCTAATTTAGCTATTCATCTTGCTTTTTTTTTTTTCTTCCATAAGGTTGGATGTAGTCCGAAATACTGTGGGATTCTGCTGGGGGCGGCATACACTGGCGAAAGTGTCAAGTTATTTTTGCTTCAGGAGATGTTAATGCTGCTGAGATAGGCTACTGTACTCGACGCTTGGTTCTATGATGTGTACCTTTCCTTGAATTCATCTGTAAAGACTTAGACACCGTACCTAGTTCCTTACTTTCCTGAAAGCAAGTTTTCCTTAAAAAACTGGTTCTCTGAAAGGTTTTGTATTTATTTGTACATCCCTGTTGTGAATTTTTGTGTAGCTAATTTCTTTGTCTGATGATACATCATGAAACTTGAAGATTTCCAGACGTAACCAATTTATAACTAACATACATGTGTTCAGCCTAGCTTTTTTTTAACAAAAAGAAAAAAAAAGAAAAACTCAAAAAAATCAAACCCCAAAATCCCCACCAACCCCCAACTTGACACAAAAGCCCCCGAAACACTGACCTCTATGAGGTATTTATTGTGCAATAACTGATCCACTTTAAGAGCTTGAAACAACCAATAATGGTTTCACTGCTGTTACTTAGTGCCACTTCAGAAGAAGGAAATGATCCTGTCCTAAAAATTGCTGTTAATTCTCGCTGCCGTTACTATTAGCAGAGTGGTAGAATCATAGGAGGTTACTTAAAACTACTTAAAGTTCTGACACTGAAAGCCTTATCTTTGTGTAGAAAACAACTTTTAACTGATTTTATTTGCTTCCTTACTCTTTGCCCACCCCTCTATAGAGAAGTGCCTTATTTTAAGCGCTGTTTTGTCTTTGTGTTGACTGCAGTCAGTCATACCAAAAGAGGTTCTCGTCTGCTTCATATTAACCAAAATGCAATAAAAAGTACTGATCTTCTGAAAGCAATTAGAATGTGCAACTTAGAGTGGATGAATGACCTTGCTTCTATCATGGGGAAAATGGAAAATAATCTCTCTTCCTTCCCCATCCCTCACTGAGTGTATTTTCAGTTAGCCTGGTGAACGTGTGTTTGTTCCAATGGAGCAAATTGGAAGTCACTGGAGGTTTTATGTGGTCAAACAGACATTTAGTGGATATGTAATATCCCATTTTGTTGTGCTTGGAATGTCTTTACTCATTTGCCATTTTCATCTACTAAAACTCGTTACACTATGTCAAGGTCTTTGATCAAAAATAGTTTCAAATATAACAATATTATATGAGAAAGTTTATAAGATTTTTAAATTGTGTTAGGAAGACACACAAGGGCTGATTTCTTTAAAAAGTGTATATTAAACCAATAAAGTATTTATTTTGCCTATGGTCCGTGTCAGTGTTTTTCATTGTGTGTGTTTTACTGTTAAAATAAATAACATAGACTTGATTAAATGGTACATGGAATGGAGAACAGCAGGGTATCACAGAACTTGGATTTCCAAAAGCTGTCAGATGGCCAGGGGACCCTATGTGCTGAGGTAATGTAAGATACAAATTTGAGAGAAATATTGGCACTTAAAATCAGACCCTTAAAGTTGTTGTCTCCTGTTGTAGCTGCAAGAATTTGGTTGATCTTGACTCCTCCTCAGAGTTTGTCCCTGTGAATAGAGCCAGAGCTTTCTTGAAAGTCTCATCCTACATGTTTGAAAGTTTGAAATATAAACTCCTGGCAGCACTATGCATGCCAATGCATATGAAGGGGTAAGCTGCAGTAGTTTTCTGCTTTCCTTTGCAGCTTGCATGAGTTCATTTCTGTTCCAGAATGCCAACAGAGAAATCCAGCCAGATCCAAGTGCCTGCAACTTCTGTTTGCAAATGTGTAAACCCAAAATCTACTCAAATAGTCACAGCAGCAGATACTCCCCTTGTCCCCCAGAGAAATTAATTAGCACACTCAACCATTAACATACATCCTGTGCCCATGTGCTGCTTATAGTGGTGTACCAAGAAAGGTGGCAACTGTGGCTGTCGTGGAGCAATAAAGAACTTCAGGAGCCAGTGGCTGTCAAGGAGCAGCCACCAGCAGCATCCTCTGCAGGTGCAGCAGCCTGGCTCCTTGCTGCTCTGGTAAGAAAAGTCACTTGTAGGTAACATCCCAGTGTCTGGGGCACTTCAGCTCATAGCCTGTATAAGAACATTTGATCTTAGCATTGCAGAGTCTGATGTTTTAATATATCCTGAGAAATGAAAAATGGTGCCCATTTTTCATCCAGCTGATGGAAGACAGATTTGTGAGTGTCTGGCATAATTTAAGGACATTTCAAGTGACATTTCTATGTACTGAAACTAATGAAAATACAAGCAACTACTTTTTCGTGATCCTGGTAACAGATCTTTGCCATTCTTAAAGATACTTCCAGCTAATATTTTCTGAGTGACATTTTATGCAGATAAAAGAGTGTCTTATAAACTCTTGTTTAAAAAAAAATTTTGTGCTCTGCTGTCATGTAAGTTAAGCTGAACTGATAACAACCTCTGTTGACATTTCTGCTTGTGCCTTAGGAAGAGTTGTCATTACTATAGGACACATGCCTAACCTTTAGTAATGTTAGTTCAGCTGTAATGATTTTTCTGGGCATGGATGGTTTTCTGTTTTGATGACTGAAACTGCTGCTTTTCTTACAAGTCAGTGTTTTTATTTTGTTTTGTTTTTTGTTTTGCCAGCCTCCAGTTTATTGTGAATTCTATGCAGATTAAAATAGGTTTATTAGCGTCTGATAAATATTGGTCAAAGTTGTGGTGAATAAAGGTGGCAGTAGTACCAGAGTTATTTTGGATGCTTTTCTAAACTTCACTGTGATAGTGGTCTTAGTGACTGCCAATTGGCTTCAGGAATATAAAGCCAAGAGCTGTATTTTGGAAATCCTAAAAGATAGTTGTTTTTTTTTTTTTCTGTATGTAAAGGACAGTTATATCCCTTTTGGTAGCAAAACTGACTTGTCTTTAGCCTGCTGGAGAGCAATGGGTGCCTATGGCACAGCTCAGACCAGGCAGGGGTTTGAGGTCTTGTGCACGGAGAATTTTTTTTAATTATGGGGTTTTTTGGTGAGTAAAAGCATGATTCTAGCCTCACTGTTGCAGTGAAAGCTACATAAATGACCTTTGTTGAAATGTGGCCATGTCTCAGCATTCAGCAGCTGGAGGCAATAGCTGGAATGTTTTGAGCAGCCCCCTGCTAAACTTGTGTTAGTGCTATGGTGCCCACGAGGTGCTGTTGCTGCTCACCCACAGCTCTACATGTCAAAGACCTGAAAAGGAAAGGACGGAGTATTGCCACAGATCCAGCTATGGCAGGGGGTGAGTACACAGGCAGAGAGGCTCCTGCTGCTAGTAGTTTGTGCAACAAACTCTCTTCTGACTGCATGGCTCTTTCAGGCCCTTTTGCTGGCCATGACTTTCATAGAGGGAGAGCTGTCTTGTATCTTCTGTTCCCTTTAAAACTGTGTGATGTGCAAGGCCTTGGTAACCTCTCTTAGAAGGCAGGCAATGCCCAAGGTGCTCCAAGTTCCTAAGGACCAGTTTGCTGTCATTGCTATCTCTTTGAAGGTGAATATTTAAAGCCTTGCTGATACATCCACCCACTGATGCTCACCAGCACTAATCTACTGAGCCTTAGGGGCAGTATTTGTGCTGCCTTTGGATTTTGTGTACTGCTGAGCCAATGGCTTACACTTGAAATACAGCATAGGTCAGAACATTTTAATTCAGTTACACCACAAATGAATCTGTTTCAATGAAACTGCCCACAGGAAGATATTGTTCAGGAAGAGGGAACAAGAGTCCATTTTGGAAACTGAAATAATTCAAGCCATGACTAGCCATGTAGAATAAAATCATGCCCAAACTACTCGAAAAATTCTCATTTGGCATTTATTTTTCAATAGGGAACAAACCCAAAGCTCTAAAACTTGGATGATGTCATAAAATGGAATAACTACTAGTTAAATGGCTTCAGTCTCCTGCAACACTTTTTTCTGAATTAACGTCAAAATGTCAAACTAATACATGATCTGATTTTCAAGAAAAACAAGAAACATCAGGAATAACTTGGCATAATGCAAATCTGTGTTGATATTTTGTATGTGATTTCAGAAGCAATGGTCATCATCATCATCGTCTTGGCTTTGTGAATGAAGATCTGAGAAGGGCTTTACCCACGCTTACTACAAGCGTGTTAACGGCTAAAAAAGACCAATGCAGTAATCCTTCATATTCATGCCATAGACAAAAAAGGCACAATAGTGTTATAATAGAAGTTGTAGCAATAAATGACAAGACAATTTTTAAAAAAAGAAACAAAATCTTGTTAATTCCACAGAGGTTGTATATGAGCAATTCTGCATAGATGCTTGCTGAGTGATGGTGAATATTATATACAGAAACATCTTTCTCTTTGCTTGACAGGGTGGAAGAAGAAAGCCTGGATGTTGTTTAAGTAATTTAATGGTAGTAATGAGAAGAAAGCCTGGTGAAAAGCAAGAATTGCCTCAGTGAGTGAGTACCTGTTCAGTTTAATGTGAATTCTTTGGTACAGATACCCACTTTCACATGTATCTACATATAGTAATGTAGTTTCCTTTTTATTTTAAAGTCATCCTCTTTTCCATTGGCTATTTGCTGCCATATATCAAGGGGTTTCAGAGTGAAGTTTTTAAGGAAACATCTACAGAAATATTTGTGTTACTTTTGCCTGTTTGGCTTTAGGTTTAGATTTTGTTTAAAAGTATCATAAAGACAAGGCAATGTCCTGACCAAAAATTGAAAAATGCAGGTTTCAAATATGAACTTGAATAAATTAGTTATTGTTATTATTGGGGGGAGGGGGAATCAGCATGAGGGATGGAAAAAAAAGCTTAGCAAAGGGATTGATTATTCTTAAGTGCAAGAAGTGTAGCAGCGCAGGCTTGTGAAATGCATGGAGACTTGTTGCAGTTAGTAACATAAAAGCAGTCACTGCAGATGAAACCAAAGACTCAGCTCCGTAAACTCCAGTGGCCACTAGCAAATGCTATTCTTTGGGAGCAGTGTAGCCCAAGGGGAGTGTGGAGAGCACCTCTAATCTCCCACTCAGCAGGCAGTGGCTCTGGCATTACCTGTCCAGTGATAGTATCCTTGATGGATTTCTTTTCTATAAATGTATCTAATTGCTTTTCTAGTTCATGTAAAATTACAGTGTCCACAGCATCCTGTGGCAATGAGTTCCGAAATTTGAGCACAGCCTGCATGCAGGAGGGTTTTTATTTGAATCAGTCCCTGAATAATTCTATGTGATGCCTTCTAGCTGCTGTTTTCAGATCCTGTGGGGCTGCAGGGAGGGCTTCCTTGTGGATGCTGCATCCAGGACCTTGAGGATCACTGTGGCTTCTCTAGGTCTAGCCAGTCCTTTGAGGTGGACCAGGAAGCAAGAAGAAAGGAGCGTCTAAAGAGTCTCAGACTCAAAAATCAGACTTGTAAAACCAGGCCCTGAATTTGGCATACTGAGCTTTTATAGCCCAGTTGATGAGTTTCCTTTTTTAGCCTGGTAGTGTGTGTTTGTACGCCAAGTTATCTAACCTAGACCCTGAAACTGTAGAATTTCCTTCATTATTCAGCTTCTCTGTGTTCTGTATTTTAAATTCTGTTAAAAAAAACAAACCAAAACAAAACCCCCACCAAAAAAAAAAAAAAAAAAAAAAAACACACACACAAAAAAAAAAACAAACCCCAAACAGTAGAAACTCAATTTTGTATTTCAAATGTTTAATTTAACAGTCAGTCAATTTTTGCATTAAAGATTTAATATGGAGGTACTATAATTTCATTCTGAAGTCCATGTAAACTGCCAGCAGTAGTTCTGTTCATTGAAAAATACATCAGATTTACACTCTTCTTGGTAAAGAAGCAAATTCTAACATGACTTCCTGGTCAAATACCTCCCTAAAACTAGTACCATAATTCTGGTTTCTGCACTATTGAACGCTTGTCCATATTAGACATGGATCTTCTGACTGTCTAATCGGGTTATGTTCCATTAATCCATCTCATTTCCTATGTTCTGAATGTGTGTGTTCTATGGATGGCAGTGGATAGCACCTAGTAAATTAATGCATGTACATTACTTCATAGTGTGGAGACCTGCAAGTCTCAGAGGAAGACTTGAGTAGATAGCATCAGTTCTTATGTCCTCAGATAAAAGTAACTTTAAACTGATTATGATTAAAATTATTCTGCGAAAGAATGATCTCAATTAAAGGCATCATAGAGATAGCTCTATTTTTCACTTATCTAAGCTTTATTAATCCATATATGTAGTTAGTATGTAAGCATGTCCAAACCTAGTGCTCGGTGGACAGGTACTGGCAATGGAAATTTGGGTTAGGCTGATGCTAGGCCAGCAACTCTCATTGAATGTCCTATGGAGTCTGTTGTTTGGCAAGACAACTGTTGTTCTTCTTGACCTGCCTGTGGCAGCATTTGCTGTTCATGAGGCAGATGTGGTCTCCTCTACATTCTCCCACCCTTGCAGATTTAAAATTCTTTGCATTTTCTGCATATAAACATCAGATTGTGTTTCCAGAGGCTCAGTGGGAGCCACTCAGATTGCAACGCCTGCATTTAGCTATTTTGAAAGGAAACTTTCAGGGTCATTTTGAATATGTCATTGTTTATTCTTGCAAGGCTTGCATTTGAACTTAGCACCTATGAGCAATTCCCAGTGTGGACCCCCAAGAAGAAAACCTGGAAACTGGTGTGGTGTACACAGCAAAGACCTTGTCCAGTGTTCATGCTTTCTGTCTCCCTTCTGCCCATGACCAACACCAAGAGCTGTGATACTGGTGCCTCTGCCTGGACAAAGGCAGTGAAAAAACTTGGTCATCAGTGTGTTAGAAAAGGGCCGAAGGAAGTGCCATGCCAAAGTCCCCTTTGGCTGTAGCAGAAAGCCAGTGAGCAGCAGCTGGGAGGCAATGTATTCTGCAGCATTTCTTCCCCCTGTGCTGCTGGGGCTGCCCACCAGTGCACTGAGGATATGCTAAAGGTCTCATCCAAATAGCCCAAGGACAGCATAATCAACACATCTTTGCAAAGATTCTCACTTATCAGTAGCTAAAACAGGGATTAAAATTATGTCCAAAGAGATACGCTGGAAGAAGTGCCACTTCCAAGCCAAGTCCTCACTCTGCAAAGCAGCCTGATGAATCAGAGAATTATTATTGTTCCTCTGCACGTGAACTGGTGAAGTTAGGAGCCAAAGCCTTAATCAGGTTGGATTTACAATGAGCCCCAGCTCTCCTCTCCTCCTTCTCTCCTCTCCATCTCTCTTTCCCCTTCTCTTCCTCTCCTCCTCCTCCTGCCGTAGTCCCTGACCACAGCAGGGAAGCTGAAGAAGATCACAGCCACAATGAAAATTGTGTAAACAGAGTGCAGGGCAGAGACCCTTGAATTCCCTTCCAAACAGCCTTGTCATTGGCTGAGGAAAAAGACATAAACCTCTTCTAACACAACAGGGAAAATATCTCGAGCAGGATCTGTGCTGTGAATACGCTGATAGCTCGTCATTCCAGTAGGATATATTAAAAGGCAGTGCTTCATACCAAAACCTAGTGAATGACATAGGAAGGAAAGATCTTAGATAGTTACTATTATTTTTTTCTTCCATGATAGTTTTAGCTGAATCATGAAGGAATTTGTGGGGAGTGTACTAAAACCAGAAGATGAGCTGGAAGAATTTGGCAGTACTTAAATGCATTTCAGCTCTTCCGTAGACTATGATGCAGTCTATAGAAAATGCAAGCACACTTTGCCCGGAGACATCTAGTGCCACAAATTAGGTGTAAGAGTGAGCTGATGTAGTAATCCTGAAATGCTATATCTGAGTGCTTTCTGAAATATGCCTCTTATACTATTTTAAAAATACTTTTATTGTTATAGTGCATGTGAAGATTGCTGGGTGGCTGGCTCCAAACAGGCACAGAGAGGAGAGCTGCAGATGCAAGTATCTGCACATCACATCATTATGGGCCTCTCTCTGAGTCATGGCAGCCCTGTTAAGGATTTGCCCTTGTGTCTTGTCCTGTCCTGTTGTCTGGTTCCCTTCTGAACCTGCCAAGAATTGTTTTTGTTGATTTGTTTCTTCATATGATTTCTGAGTTTTTTTCTTGGATACCATTGCTAGCAGTGATTTTGAGACGTGATTCTTTCAGGCAGCAGTGTCCAGCAATCTAGAGCTGAAACATACTGTTATAATCCTTTGAGCATTTAAAGTTTTAGTATTTTTCACAATCTGGATGTGTTTTTTCAACTGACTTTATCATTGACGTAAAAAATTGTAATCCTTCATAATACAATTATAGCTCCTGTGATGTAGCAACATACACTGTAATTATGGCATAATTTAATGCACAAAGTTTCATAGAGAGCTGTAGTAGATTTTTTTTTTATGGCAGTTTTCCATAGTGAAACCTGTTGTTTAAAATGCTCTGTTTATTAATGCATATTATACCAAAGCAGCTGGGAGACATTTTCCTCACTTTGTTTAGGACTGAGAAAATAAACTAGTATTTTCTTCCAAGTATGAAAAGCCAGAACTTCAGATCCCAGTGTATGCCCTCCCCCAGGCTGTATCCCTGTATACCTGCTGTCTGAAGCTGTCAGTGAAGTTAATGGCATGACTGTTCGTGAAGGACTTGTGAAACTGGATAATTGGACTGTCTAATTGTTCTTAGTGAGGGTGGCATGTGTCTCTCTTACTTTAGTGTCTTAAGCTCTTAGCTGTACCAGCAGAAATGCTGTGGTTGCACTCTGGCTAAATCTGTGAAAGACTATAAAGCAAATTATGACTTGTTTTTGCATAAAAAGTGAAGGCTTAAAAATGATTGTGTGAAACACTGAACATCAGTATTTTGTGCTTCTCTTTCATTTGTTGTGGTAAATGAAACTGAGCATTTCACCTTAGTACTGGAAATATTCAAGACTCAGCCTGACAGCACAAGATAACCTGATCTTGGGCCCTGCTTTCAGAAGGAGGTGGGACCAGGTGTCTCCAAAAATCTCCTTCCTCCCCACCCCCCCGCCCCAGAGCAGGACTCTTCTGTGGCTCTGTAAGTTAATGCCACCTAAACAATCACAATAAATCTAACATGAAAAATGTCAGCTTTTCAGCCTACACCTAAGCTTTCAACATAGTCATTTGGACTGGCTCTAGGGTTTTTTTTGTCCACACTTACAGCTTTGGCATCAAGCATAACTTTGTGTCAGGAGCACTTCTACTTGTCAGCAGTCAGGTGCTCTAAGGAAAGAGGTAGGTGAAGTCAATGGTTGCTGTGTATCATTTCATACACTTGTTTTGAATTAAAGTGACATGAAAAGTGAAAATCAATTATATTCACCAAAAGGTACTATTGATATGATTGAACAAATTCTTTTCCTGGTCTTGGAAGAAGGCACAGATGATGTACCCTGAAGTAGGATTTGATCGTCTGAATTTTAGCCATCTAGAAGTGAGGTAACTAGCCTGAGGTATCTTCACTTTTTCTATGGTTAATAGGGAGAAAATGTCGTCCCCAGTAAACACTATATTCCACTTAATGAGGACAGGATGAAATGGCATTTCATGTGCCTAGCATGAGGGAGCCCAGTTAGCTGGTGTAAATATGGATGTTCTCAGTATCTGAAGCCATGTGAGATGGGTCCCACCAGAAGAAATCACAGTCTAAATCTGAAAACCCAGCCCAAGGTGCAAATCTACTCAGCACACCAGATAAGCTTCATGGAAGTGTAGGCATCTGTGTAGCATCACTATCAAAAATCTTCCTTAAGAGATTTAGGAAGGGATTTGAGAGAGCAAAGGCAAATGTGTGATATGTGAGAAGAGGAAAGCTGTTCTGGCACAGTGTAACAGAGATGGATATACTGCATCCACCCCTCCTGCTACGTCCACCCCCAAAATCTGAAAACTTCCTGATTTGTGTTCATCAATAATTAAGAGCCCATCAGCAATACTCAGAGGGAGCTTGCATTGCACTTCTGAGCAGCCAGTTAGTAATGTACGATGGAGAGATCCTCTTTTTCAAATCCCAGGGCTCCAGGCCATGCAATGCTAGTATTGCATTTTCAATTAGCTTTTGAGTGAATGCTTGGCATATGTAGAAGTGAATTGGTACACAGTTAGCTTATTATTCCTTTCAGCTTTGTGCTGAGAGGATCTGAAGGACTGCAGAAGAGAGGGGAGAGGGGAAAATAAAGAAAATAGCCAAGCCAGTGACATCTCCGTGGATGTGGAATAAGGGAGCTGCTCGGCTCACGCAGATTCCCGTGCTAAGTTGGGAGTTGCAGCTGTTACTGAGGAGCACGCAGCCTGGCTGTGGGGAGGGTGCCTGGGGAGTGGTGCAGACCAAGTCTCAAGCTCCAAGCTCTTTTCTTCTCTGACTTACCTCAGCATCACGATGGAGCCCAACAGCCCTAAAAAAATACAGTTTGCTGTGCCACTGTTTCAGAGTCAAATAGATCCTGAGGCAGCTGAGCAGGTAAGGAAGATGAGTTTCTTTCACTGTTTTGAGGGAATGGGATAGGAATGGGGGCAAGGTGTGTGGTGTGAACAGGTAATACTTGTGGCCTAAATGCTTTTCTAATTTACATTAGCATAACTATAGTTCAAATGCTCTGGAGGTTATAGCAATGTCTGGATATACCAAAGAGAGGAGGGATATGTCCTCTAGCCAGAATAAGGCTTCTTTATATTGGGCAGGTTTTTTCAGTACATATGTTGTGCCTTTTCTGTAATTGGACTTGTACTTAATACATACATTTCACATGAATATACATCCTCAACAAATCAACTGAAATATAGTATTTTTACATAAAGCAAAACATGAAGCTAATAATAGGTACTTAATGGAAATATTATGCAAGAGACAGCTTGTTTATCATTCATTTTAGCCTGAGAAAATACAGTTTATGTTTTGCACAATAGTTATCACTTCAGTTACCTCCTATATTTCTCATTTTTTATACGGTCTTCTTTACATCATTGTTACAGGGTTTTGCATATTGAAAAATATATAGGTGTAGAAATATATGTGACTTATGTCAGTGTTGAAGTTATGTGTGTACTGCTTTAGCTTTTGACTGGCTTCCAAAACATATATGTACATATATATAGCAATACAGACGTCTAAGTAGGAAAAGATATCTATTATTGAGCACAGATATGCATAGATGCGCATACAGAAGGACACAGGGAATTTTATGAGAAAAGATGGATAAACTGTAATTAGGTGACCCCGTATATTCTCTCAGTCCAAGTCCTTCTCAACATTTGCTTCTATTTTGGTAAGACTACTTTTAGATGATAGCAGGGGAATGTTATAACCTTGACAGTCCTGTGTCATTAGCTATGAAATTATTTGAGCTTTAGAACAAGTATCTGGTTTCCTGAACATTCTGATGTTGTGTCTCTTAAAAGGCAGCCACCTTCACTAGAAAATGAGTTTTGAGTGGCCACTCAATGAATAAATACTAGAAGGATGCAGGAGAGAATTGCTGCAGGTTTTCATTTGTCCATAGGTACTTCTGCAAGATGTCCGTTCCTTTTGTAACGGTCCTGCAATGAATTCAAGCAGGATGTGTTCTGATATTTTTCTGAAATCTGTGAGAACCATAGGATTAGGATTTCCCAGAATTCCCATGGCTTTTGAAATGTTGTGGCCCAAATTCTGCCCTGCATTTACGGGCAGTCCATTTTTTCTGTTGTGAGTTTAGTCCCAAGTGAGATACAGTTTCACTGCGGGTATGTGATGAAATTAAAGTAGTAAATTCTGCTGTCAGCTACAGTTATGCTAATCTGGAATAAACCCATTAACCCTGATGATGTAATTTTCCACTTACACCTCTGAAAGCAAAATTTGAACCCAGCTAAACACAGATGTTGGCTCAGCAGTTAAAAGAGAATAAACACCCTGACATTGAGGTTTTGTGTCAGAATGGTTTCTAGCTTGAATACTCCTGGTTCCTCTCTTAAATTCTATAGAATATCAATAGCTTGGACACTTTAGCAAAGCAACACAAAGCTTTCAAAGCAAATGTATGCATTATAAGAGGATAGTCCAATATCATGTAGCTCGATGACTGTTAACGGAACAAAAGTATTTAACCAAATAAACTCTGAATAAGAATTGTATACAAATCAGGATTACATTTTGATCTGAAAGATCAGTTGTACTGTGCTTTGAAAATATTGATTTCAAAGTGTTAGATATTGCTTTTCTTTAGTTAAAGAACAATAGCAATACCTCTGGCTACAGCTTAGAAATATCTTAAATTCAATGGAAGGCACATAGTATCAACTCTCAAGTGCACTCACTAAACAATATTATTAATGATTACTTGTAGGGGCTAGAACAGTACAAGGCATTCATGCACATAAGCACACGAACTACTGCAATAATTTTCCTGACTCCACGCTAAATGGCAATATTTGAAGATATGACTGATACATGTCAGCAATATATGCCCAAAACCTTATTCAAAATGACTGCGAATCCTAAAGGTATTTTGAAAGCTATTCCCCATGCCTTTGTTTTCCATGTGCAAGCAGCAGCATGATCCAGATCTCTGTCAGCCCAGACAAGTGGTCAATATGATGTGATGTGCTGCTGTTCTTTAAGTATTTAGTTTTTTAACTTTGCCTGGTCTATACTCAGGAGGACACCCAATGGATTTTTTACTTTGCTTTGTGTGCATAACTGCACCCTAATGAATCTCCTTGTCTTATGCCTGTTACAGATCAGGAAAAGGCGGCCTACACCAGCATCACTTGTCATCATGAATGAACACGTACCCCCAGGTAGGTGCCAACGTACCTTCTAAACCATAGAACTTGTATACACAGGCTTGTCTGCAAATTGATTTTAGTAACTCCATGATTTTACAAATCCAGCATTAATTTCCTTGCACTAAATATCAGATAATGGATCTTAAAACAGTTTGAAGTAAACCCCATAAAGACATGTAACTACTGACCTCCAGATAATGTCAATAATTTCAGGATTTTACCCTCTGTGTAAATCTTTTGTTGCATGTACATGGGGAATTAATATGACCCAGATTCAGCACTTTCATCCATGAATATTTTCTTTCCTTGGCCGGGTGCTTTGGGGGTCTATGATGCCCTAGTCCTGCTTCTCCAGTCTTTAGATATACCAGGGTGGCTCCAGGGCTAATTCAGCTATGGGAATTGCTTCTGCAGAACAGGTTGCTTTCTAGTTTTCTGATGAAACATGTGATGCCTGGTTTCACTATTCCTTTTTAACAGTGAATACACACTACCTTCACCCAGCACTCCTTCAGATTTGCTGTGGGATGGGACAATTTGAGGTTGCGACATACTTTGTGATATAAATGTGACTCCAAAAAGACTTTAATAAGCTGTTTAGAGAGTATTATAAGCAAGAAAGCTCAGAAAACTTGATTACAGGAAAAATTCTCAAGACATAGTCCCTTTGAAACATGCTACCTGCTTTATACCGAACTTTTATTTGTAGTGCTTTGCAACAATTTGTCCCAGCTTTATCTCTTCATCACCTGAAGCTTTTTTTAAAAAAGCAATTCAGGCTTTTTCTCACTAGTGTGAGAATTATTGTCATTATTGTGTGTGCACTGGTACCTCAGTAAAATAAAATCATCTTAGCTGTATTAGGATCTCCACTTACTGCACTCTGCTGATGGTCTCCAGTAGCTGAACTTTCTCAGAGATGTGCAGAAAGAACCCGTTAGAGAGCCCTGGTCTTGGGGTTGAGATCCCTGTAGCACAGCACACAGATTAGGAATGTTCAAGCATGGCATATGGCTAAGGTTGTATTCTGACACTGAGAGTGACTGACACATTTGCTGAGGGGCTAACACCAATCTTAGTTTGGAGAGGAGATTTCTGGCCTGAATTCCAGGCAGTTCACCTTTCAGTAATGGTGCATGGAAGATCTGCCTTAGAGTGACTTTCCTTACCTTAATGGTAAGCCTCTGTGTTGCTAATTTAAAGCAAATTCACCTTGACTGTTGATCTATTTTGCAATTCACTTTGTACACTTTGTACTGTCATATTTCCTTTTATAAACAGATACTTGGTACTGTACCAAATCAAAACCAAACAGAGAATAAGAACTCTTTTTAATTTACAGGAAATTTTACTGTAAACAGTGGTGCACGTCTGTTATCTCCTTTCCTGCAATGTTCATAATAAATCTTTAAATAAATCATTTTTATTATGAGTCACAATTGCTGTGAATATCAGGCAACTTCCATATAAGCCCAAGAGTTAGTAATCACCTTCAGTTATATTATTTATTTAAATATTGTCCCCTCTTCCAAAATACCAGGAACTAATAGCAATGAAGGTATCCTTTGGTTAAATTATAACCTTGTCTTGTTTATTAATTTTATAAAAAGTCAGATAAAAATAAAATCTTTAAAAGCACCTTCATTTTCCTACACCTCACCATGCGGTTTATGCATGAGCATGTGCATGCATCTTTCCATATGGTATGCTTGACATGGACAAGTGTTTTGAACATGTAGTGTGCACATGTAGCTGTGTAAATCTGCTGAATACAAGGGCTGCAAAGCCAAATTGGACAATAGTGTTACAATGGAAGCACAAGCAGGAAAAAATTCCTTATAGTCTTCGTCTTGGAAGGGCTGTACAGCTTCTAAAATTATTGTACACCTTCAGCTTTCATCGTATACCTAATCCTAAGGGCTCTTGACACCTTGCTGGCTAAAGCCCAAAATGCTAGTCAGTTGTTGGATTTTGAATATAATTCAGTGGGACACTGAATAACAGTTTGCCTCCAAAAAAGTTAAATTCACCACTGCATATGGTTGTAGTCAATAAAATAATAATAGTAAGGGTGTTGACTTCACATTTCAACCAGCCACTTTAGAAGCGTCATTCCCTAATCAATGGGAAAACTGAGCAGCAGCAAATTTAAGTGATACTGTCAAAGCTACCTATTAAATTATAGCTGGGCTATACCAGCATACTGTATCTTGAATTTTGTGTGCTGGAATACTCCCAGATCCCTCATTAGGAGCAAACAGCTAGTGAAAGATATGCTTGCAAGGGTTTGAAATGTGTGTCCTAATACAATTCTAAGTGTTTGGATGCCCTGCAGAGTTTATTCAAATATATAAACTACTTTTATTTTGTAAAACAGGCATTTTCTGAGAATCAGACTTCTCTATAATCTTCTGTTGCAGCTGCTTCTGATTGCAGCAGGAAGAAAGCAGCATTTTTGTGGTATTCTGGTGTTCTGGTTGCAGACCCATCTGGAAACCAGAAGGCAGTAAAATGTCTTTGGACGTTTCAGAACCTCATGATAAATTCAGTTTGAATTGTGCTGTACAAATGTCTAAAATAGTTATTTTCTTCTAAGCCTTCTCATTCACCCCGATGTCTACTACACTTTGACAGGAATCTGTCTTTACTGATTTAGGTCAGGTCCATTGTGCTATAAAGTGAGGATAGAATATCTACTTAGGCTAAGTCATTTTAAACCCATGACTGCTACTCCAAAACTGTATGAAAAGTCTTCTTGGCTTCCTTGCTTCCAAGGAGACACTGCTAGACCACACTAAATGATTTAAAGACAGGTGGTAGATATGACTGAAGGAGCTAATATCCGGCCTAGTATCATTGGTACGTTTTCTCATGTTCACTCTGGTTGGTACTATATCTAATTGCAATCAAAGTCACAAAAGAAATTTGAATTGCAGCAGTAACAGTGATTGCAGTGGACAAAATGAGCTTGTGAAGCAACGTAAGTGAATAAACTCTTAACTCTTTCTGTAAGAAGTGCTCTGTAAAGTGCTCTTTGATGGGTTGTATGTCACATCTGAGCAGAGAAGCTAGCTCTAGGAAACTCAGCCAAGTTATGAAGTTAGTTAACTCTATACTGCTTCAGTTGCCATCAATGGAGCTATTTTTTTCCTGAGCATCTGATATTTGACTTTGTAATATCTGATCAATTTTGCTTTTTATTTGAAATTATAAGACCCCTTTACTATCTGTGAAAACAAATACAAAAATATTCATGGACAGAACTACAAAAATATGCAACATCTTATCTGTGCAGGATACCTCCATGGTTTACTAGGCTGGGATAATCCATTTGTGTCCTGCTATAACCACAGTTGCTCCATGTCTGTCCTTTAAAAAAAAGAACAAAGCATGTGCTTACTTTTAAAGAAACATTTTATTATTATGCTACATAAGGACTTAATTAAAAAATTGCTGAAGTTCTCCTGCTTCCTCTTTTTCTTGCAATATCATTGAAACTAGCAGAAACTGTGTGAAACCTTACGCTGAAAGCAACCTTTTCTGCACTGCCATAATATACTGACAACCTCCTGTCACCTTATCAAGCATAGCAGAATAGATATTAAAATTTGTATAATCAGAAACGAAGTATGACCGTGCTTTAAACTAGCAGAATATCATACTGCAACAGCTCAAGAAAAAGCTGGTGGCAATGTAGAGAAGTGATGGTTGAGAGAGGAAAACATGTCAGGCTGCTCAGGTTTAATGCTATTAGGGCTTGCTTTGATCAGAAAACAATGCCGGTTTGGCTTTGTCACAGGGCCACACAGTATCAAACAGTCTGGCTTTCAAAGGCTGTTCAACTTGTGTCAAAGTGTTCAGTCTTCTTGAAGATTAGAATATGTGTAAACACTAGGGTGAACTTCTGCATTTCTGAACTTTCTATGTATTTGCTCTTTCCAGCTCTCCTTTGTGTTCGGTTGCCCATTTTGGCTACCTTGCTTGTAACGTAACTGTTACTTGGTGTTTGTAAATAAGAAAATCATAGCAATGTGTTTTGATAACTGCTGCCTTTTTTTCATTTTGCAAATCTCATTTCAAGGTAGCAAGGGTATATTGTCACTGCAAGAGCAATAATAAAACATATCTTCCAAGTGCAACCCAACATGTCTCAGTTTTCTGAACACTGGAAGTAATAACTTGAAGATAAGCAAGCTGTATGTGTTTCCAGGCAAGGAATTTGCTTGTAGCTTGTCTTTATTCATTAGCAGTTTTTGTGTCTTGGTCCCAGCTGCTTTTTTGTTGTTCAGACAGAAGTTCATGCCTTTCAGTTTACTGCCATCGCTCTGTAGGTCTGCTCTGAGCAGCCTAAATATTTAGTGCAGTGGCAAACAACACAGATTGGTAGTGAAAGGAAAAGCTGTCTTTATACATGTGGCAATCCCATGACAACCCAAAGCCGATTACAGTTTGTTTTTTTTTTTTTTTAATGTTAAGTTCGATCTAGACTTTCCCTGCACAATAGTTACCACATGTAGATGTACTTTTCTAATGATGCAAACTATACCAGCACCACATCCTTGAGGGGATAAATGTGACATGCTTTACCCAACATTAATGTTTGTGACTAATATTTGCTAGATTATGCTTCTAGGTGATTGAATGTGTTTGGTTTATATCTAATAGTCACCTTTTTTTTTTCTCCCAAGACAAAATAAACAGGGATCAAAAGACCTACTAAGTAGGAGGCAGCTATTTCTGGGCATTGTAAAGCAGTTCTGCTACACTTTCTCAGGCAAAAGTCTCATTGAAACTTGAATCAGCAGAGAGCTCTTGGTCTCACAGTTCATGAAAACTGATATGTTTTTCAGAAGCTTGAGATTCTGTTAGAACACAGTGCTTACTTTGGTTCAGGAAATAGAAAGTGAGTAAGCCAAACAGCAGCTGTTTCCAATTGCAAACTTAGGCTTCTAATGTGGTAATAAAGCATTCAGAAAAGCAGCACATTAATAAAATCTGTCATTAGCTGGGTTTTTTTTTGTGTCAGACTAGTTGGCTTTTCTATATGCTGTGGATACCATTTAAGTGTGCTGTCTGTTTTTATTTCAGTCTGGGAGTTTGAGGGGTTATGACAATAAGCAGTGAAAAAGGTTTGCATATCCTCACACCACAGGACTGGTACCGGCTCAGTGTACATTATCAGTGGCACCAGAATGCTCAGAGATCAGGCACTGTTTGTCAGGACAGAGAGGACTTTCATATTCTTTCAGCCTGTGCTGGAAAGGACTATCTGACACTGTGAAACAATGAAATATGTAAACCAAACACTGCAAAAGCCTCTCTGGAATTAGGGATTCCAGAACAGAGATGAAAATGTCTGCCCTTGAAAATATCCTGCTGTTTGCATGCTGATGTCTGACTGCAAATGTTCAGTGGCAAGCTCCATCCCTTTTTATTGCCTACATATGCTATGCTTGGATGCTTTTTCATTCGGGCTACTTTGAATTTATTCTGCACTTCAGGTTGACAGAAGTCCCTGGGACAATCCATAGTATAAGTTGCTCACAAATATGCAGTGTGAGTAAAGACTCCATGATGTAATCTATGAAAATAAAAAGTTCAGTGTCTTTAAAAGGAAAATAAAGGAAGGAAAAAGTCAGGAAACTGTGCTTGAGCTATTTATAACAGCCCAAAAGCAACAGCTCACAGGTTCCAAACAGAAAAATTTGATGAAAAATTAAAAAATCCTTTTCCTTAATGTATTTCATTAAAATGTTCCATTTTCATGAAGGGGTGAGGATTTTATGTGACATTGCCACCACCTGAAGAAAGAGCTGTCATGCTCCCCACAGTGTGGTAAAAGCAACAAGCCAGAGGACAAGGTTTGAGTTGGTTGGAATGAGCCAGGCATTGCTATGCCTATCTGCTTTATCATCAAAGTGGACAGATGCATTTTCACTATTTTCTGAGGTCATGAACACATTACCTCACAGATAGAAACATTTCCTGGGAACATTTTAGTTGTTGTGTAAAATACATGTGAAAAAGTAGGAAATGCATACTATTTGTTATGCAGTCCAAGTAGAGTCTGGGCTGTCTTCTTAGTCAGTCAGTAATGTTGTAATGAGGAAAAGGGTCTCAAAACTACTCAGAGAAAGTCAAAACAAAAAGGTGTTCTGCATGGGCTGGTCAAAATTAACTTACTTTTCTTCATTTTTTTTGTGTTTATTTTTATCCATGCTTCCTTCATTTTCAGTGTTTGATGGCAACTGGTAGATGCATTTTACATAACACATAGTCCTTATGAGCTTGGTTGCTTCTACTGACTATAGTCTAGTTGGCTGAAGTGACTGAATTCAGACAAAACAAGGATGTGCCCCTCTTGTTTCCTGGAGCCTGCCTTCCCTCTGTGAGACAGGGGAGCATAGGATGCAAACATCGCCTGAAAAAGCTCTGGTCTGTGGAAAGGCCTGAGCCAGCCCAGCAGGCTGGAAACAGAGGTTGGATAGTCACAACCAGGACTCAGATTTGTGGCCTAGATCAGAGAAGTGGAGCAGCTGAGAGGGCATGAAGCCAAAACGATAAGTTTTTCTTGCTCCCACTATGGGTGGAATTGTATTAACACATTTATCTCATTTCAGCCTTAAATCCCCAGCAGGTGAATTAATGTACTACTTCATTTGTCAGTGCAGCTAAGCTCCTAATGTGTACCATGACTATTTGTTCCTCTTGCTCCCTGCCTCCTGTCGGTTTTGTGCTGGAAGTGTCAACATCCATGGAGCTATCTGAAAGTGAAGGAGATATTTTTAGAGTTGAACCTTGTACTCTTCATCTGTTTTCCTCATTCCTTATACAAAAGCACCATAGAAACAGCCTTCTTCCACCCCAGGAGATTATTTGTAAATCTTTTTTAATATATATGGCTGCATGTTAACAGATCTCCAGCTGCCTGATTATTCAGTGTCAGGACAAACAAGTTTTCAGAATGTTTACCTCTGTTATCACCTCCGTGCATATTAACATGACAAAGGGTTATGCCATGGGTATGAGAATAGCAGTGTGCACAAGTACTTAACCTGGGAAGTTAATTGGACAGGTTCTCACTTCATTGCATTCATAAGGTTTAACATTTTGCTAGATGAACCCTAACAGATGTACACTGTGCCAAATACTTGTAGAATCATAGAATGATTAGGGTTGGAAAGGACCTTAAGATCATCTAGCTCCAAACCCCCTGCCATGGGCAGGGATGCCTCACACAAGACCATTATATATCTCAAATAGTTTGCTCCGGTGAGAATTCTAAATAGATGGTGGGGTTTCTATTTAAAAAATAAAATGCATAGATGTAGTTAACTACTTCTTACAGTTGAAGTACTTAAGTATTTAATACAGCTACATGAGTAAAAAATTCAGGGGTAGCATTTTAAAGAAAAAAAATAGTTTGGATCAAAATAGGTCCAGTTGAGCCTGTGGCAAACATTCTGTTTGCATTTTGAGTGTTTTTTAAAAATAGTAAGTAATTTTAAAAGCTACTTGAAATTAAGTCCATTTGAACACTGCAAGACAAAATGTTTTGAATAAGAATGTCAAAGTAGTTTGTTTTGGGATACTTCAATAATGTGATAATACTGATATTTTATTTTTTTAATCTCAGGTAATAAACTAAAATCCATTAAAAAATGTTTCAGGCTTTGTGAGGGGGAAAAAGCCAACACAGGCTTTGTCTGACCTCAACTATTTAGTACTTAATGCAGCACTCATTTACCATGGTGACGTGTGCGGAATAAATAGATAATGCAGACAGATGAGAGAGAATCCAGCTTTTAGCACTAACCTCATTATGTTCAGAATATTGGGAAGGGGTTGCACTTAAAGCATCAATCAAGATAGCCCTGTTTATTGAACTTTCAGAGATGAAATTTAACTCTTTATATGGAGTAACTGAAGTTAAAGCTTCCCCTCAAAATACACAGAAAGCAGGAATTTAATCAGTCTGGACTAAACGCTAGCAGATATTCTAAACAAAACAAAGCTATCAACCATGGAAGGGTTTGTTTTCCAATTACACGAGGCTGCAGAAATTCACAGTGCAGGGAGGTGTAGAGCTTAGCTTTCCTCTCCCGTGAGTCTGAGCTGTGTCACCAGCTGCCAGAAATGAGATCAGCTGGACCAGCAAAGTCTCTTTTTCCTGAAACAAAAGCCATTTTAGGGTACAACTAAACTATATGTTTATTGGAAGGAGTTCCATTTCTCTATTTTCTCCTTCTCCCCCTCAAAATGCTGTTCACGTATCTGTTTATAAAATCATCACTTCTAATGTTTTTCCCAAACAGCTATACTGGAGCACCATGAAAATTCAAGTAGAATGAAGCACAAAGTTACATGCGCACTTTTTTATGTTTTCCCTGAGATACCTGGGATACAGATGTAACACAGAGAATTAATATCTTGGCATTATTCACCTTGTGGAACCAAACTTTGCAGAGTTAGCAGTGCTAAGTAGACAAATGTGCGTTTTAAAGGTCATGTTTTTCACCTGAGGCCACATTCTTTGTTTTGATGAGACAAGTGGAGTCATACTGGGCAGAAAATGAGCTTGAGCAACGCAGATAGAAAGTTCAATAAAGCAGTGAACCCTACTGCATCCTACAGTACTGCTCTCCTTGTACCGAGACATCCCATAGCCTAAACATCTCAGTACTGAGCCTCCATCACTCAGTAGCTTGTGATGGCAGTATTCCCTTCAAGTCTTTTGGAAATTCCCTACCATGGCTGTTCTCAGGCAGTTGCAGAAAGCATAGAAGATCTGGGTGAACTTTCGTGCTCTTTCTTTGACCACCACCAGCAGTAGCACCTTTGGGATCAGTCACTCTGTAGCTGCAGCACTTGCTCCATCTTCTCCATATTAGGATTTGCAGGACAGCTACAGAATCAGCGGAGAATTTAACCTACCAGCCCAGCTGGTCTGAATGAAACATGTTTGTATTACTAAATGCTATCTTATAATCTTTTCTCTTTGAAGTAAAATTATGCTGGTGAACTAAGAAGTGATTGGGGGTAGGAGGGAAAAAAAATATTTCCTTTTAAAGAATTGTGTTTCAGAAGATTTTTGATCCAGATTAACATTGGGTTTTTACTGTCTGTTTTTGAAATAGAGTAAGTAGGCAGCAGTGCTGTAATTGTTTAGAAATGTGCTTTCAAGTTTCCTAAAATGCTGATGCTAGTGTATGACTTACTTAGGCTTTAATGTGTACAGCACATCTCATAGGAGGGTATGGAACTGCTTGTTCCACAGGAATCACAGCGAGGTGTTTCTCATTGTGACTGTACAGACAGAGAGGTATAAAACAACACCCAGGGTCCCCTCTGTCTCTTGTATTTAGTGGGTTAGTAGAAATTCTGGAAAAAAACTTTGGAAATTACAGCTGACTTTGAGTTAACACTGATTGTCCTGTCTTTTCTATCCCACCTAGCCGTGCTGTTAGTGAGAATGACTGTGAACCTCATTTTGATGACTCTTTTAAAGCTTAGAAAACCAACCCATGAATGAAACAAACAAAACCAGTAGTTCCATCTTCTTTTTGTAAAAAGAGTTATAAACCCCAAGAAGTACTCTTATTAATAGCTCACTTGATTCAGACGTAAGATTGTACACTTATGATAGGAGCTTTAATACATGTACATTCTAATCAAAAACAAGGGGCAAGCAGTTGGCCAGGACTAGCTTTACAACACATTCTGACTGAAATCCTTGAGGTACTATTCCAAAAGGAAGGAAACTGCAAAGGCAGCAATAATAATTACTGGCTAAGGAAGAGTTTTATTGTTTTGTATTTGTTTTCTTCTCCCCTGACAAATGTCACTTTCCAGAATGTGCAATACACAACTGCTCAGCTGTGATGTATTTTATAGTGGTTTTATGAGCTATAGCATGCTAAGAAATGTTTAACTTTTTTAGTTTTGGCTGCTGTTTCTGGTTTTTATTTTAGAATAAATTTATTTTAGAACACTGGTTCAGCTCACAACTGAGAAAGGAACTGTTCTCAGTAATAGCTATTGCAGCTGTAACTCCGATACAAAGATTGCAGTCAGTGGGTCAATTCTGAGCCATTTTCCTTCACAATTGATCCTGCATATGAAGCGATTAGGAAAAGGTTTAAATGTTTATCAGAGGATTGGCTAGTGTTATGTTTCTGGTAACCACAGATCTTTCTTCATGATCTTTACCTTAGCTGTGTTTTGATCTTCAACCTCTTCAATACAACCCTTGAACACAGACTGAACACAAAGAAAGCAAGCAGCTGGAAAGTAACACATTACTAATACTACTCAGTATTACTGATTAATTCACTACTTGGGGTAACTGTCTTCTCAAGGTACATAGCTTCCTTCTGTATTTGAAAATGCTCAATGAAGGCATTAAGCCTTTTCACAAAATGATACATTGTTTCAACTGAGTCTATTGACAAAGTAATTACAAACTACTTGGGAAGGTTTTGTCTATAAGCTTTGGTAATATTTGGTGAAAGGTAGCCATTTTTTGCAAACATTTAGTAGTCTGGCTGTATGCTTTGCTTGGGCGCATTCATGTCAGAGGTACATTTCTGCTTTTTGAACATCTTTTTCTGAGTATTTGCTGACAGTCACTCAACAGCTCTGGCTCTCTAACCTCTCAAAAGCTATCTTCATTTCCATTGACCTCCTAGGTTCCTTTTGCAAGTCTGCTCTTTCACTGTCAGGTTTCAGGCCAGATGAGGTTACCCTGGGAATATGGAAACTGCCCTTACTCTGCGGAACAGATAAAATCTTTATTGACGTCTGCTTTTGTGTCATAGTAGATTCTGTGTCAGTGTAACCTTGTAATGAGGTGAGTTCTCCTTCTGCACAGTTGGACAAACTTTAAGACAGCACACCGCATTTTAGGTCAATTTTCAGTCCTTGTCCTTTGCCTTGTTCCATACCTCTGTGAAAAATCAATTTTTCTAAGGTCTTCCTGTAGCTTGATTGGCCCTCCAGCACTGCCTGGGGCACCAAGAAATGCTTGCTACCAGGTTCCTCGTCTGCCTCATGTCAGAAAAAATCAGTCTCACTTTGGTTTACTTTTATCTGCTTCAAGAATAAGGGTATTTTCTTATGTGTGTTTCAATCTTAAAGAGATATTTGAATTTTTCCTAAATAGGTGTACATAAAAGAGAATCATATACAGGTTATCATGTACCTCTTAAGTCTTTGCATGTCTTGAGTCTTGAGTTTATTACCATCAACCTTCCCAAAAGGCCAAGGATTTTAGATTTCACATCACTTATCACATCAGTTTTCTTCAGTTTTCTCATTTATTCTTACTTAATTGAACAAATTAATTTCGAAGATGCCATGAATATGAATGTAACTGTTGTTACTTAGTTTAGTTCATGAGCAAGAGTTCTTATTAAGAAGCACTGGCTGAAGTTTTTTCCCAGCTACACTAACTCCAGAACTAGTTCATTAAATCCCTACAAAGTTCTGTTTTGCCTGACCTGTTTTGCGGCTGCAGACTACAGATTTGCCCCAAGATTTGTACTGTGTTGAAGTGGGAGGCTGGACTCATTTTTGTCTGGAGCACTGTTCAGAACCCCTTAATACCCAGCTGAGCTGGGCACTGACAGAGCTCTTTGTGGAGGGTTGGAGTGTAATAGGCAGTGCAGATTTGTGATTAAGCTTAACTTTGTTGTGGTGGAAAAGGAAAGAAGAACTTTACTGTTAACTAAGTGGTATTTTTTCGAAAGGAGTTAATTTAAGGGCTGTTTGAAGCAATGTAGAGGCAGACCCTGGCCTGGACTTTCTGCACACAGTGACACCCTGTGGTCTTGCCTGAGGTTCCTCCTAGCTCCAGTGCCATGAGTCCACACTGGTCAGCTACACATTACATGAGAAATTCAGCTCAGAGTCATTCCTGGTAATCCAGTAAGAGATTAAAATTGGGTCCAGAAAATGTCTCGTCTGAGAGATCAAGGGAAAAAAAGACTTTTCCTTACCTCCTTCTGGCTCCTCTTATTCAGTAAGCTGTTTGAAAGTTATCTCCATATCCTTCAGCAAAGAAGAGTTTGTGCTGCTTACAAAGCAACTAGAAGAAAGCAACTTCAAGCCTACCACTGTTTATATTGTGACTTAAAGTCAATCTTTACATTAGTTACCCAAACAATTTTTATTTCTAGTGTATTTCTGTCTTGGTTGATTACTTTCTCTGGGAAGACCTGCCAAGTCTGTAATCGTCCCCATATGATGGACAAAGGAGTTAGTGTTAGGAAGGTCTCCTCCATGCTCTTCACTCACCTGGCCCTCTTGTAGAGCAGGCCTACAGAACAGGGCTTTCTGTGCTAAGGGGAGAAGAAACTTCTGCATGGAATGATTTTTCATGACAGGTTTTTCCATTAAGCCTGTTTTGTTCTGTGATTCAAAGCTGGGACAGTATCAGAAAATGCCTTACAGAGCTTGCAGTAGCTGGAAGACCACAGAGGACTTACTTGGCAGAAGTGTAACTCCAAGGAGTCAGACAGGACAACCCAGTGCTTACCAATAAGAAGGGAGAAAAAGAATTAAATTTGAATTCTCTTCCAGTGTATATTTTGAGAAGCAATCTTTGATTTGTGGGACTTATTTAGAATTTGTTGTATATTTAACATGCATCATAGGGATGAAGAATGACAAATTGGAAATAAAATGCTTAAGAGAGGTATGATTTTTTGTGCTTGTAATAATTCATGACTGCTCTGTGGTAAGGCTGCAGACCTGATTCATCACTGTTTTATTCTAGTTTAATGCCAGTGAAAGTAGACTGATTTCCATGAGTCTGGCACGAAACTGGAATAACAAGGTGGTGAATCAGGCACTGTAACTCCCTTCTGAGATTCATATGATATAAACAAATACATTTAGATTCACATTTGAGGTCTGTAATGTCTCCAGTTTCTTTCAAACAAGATATAGACTCAGAATGTATGTTTTAAAGACATTTTGATCTGTGTATTTTATGAAAGGTGGTTTTATTTCATATTCTTATAGCTGTCCAGTTGAAAGTGAGTCCTTGGGTACTGTCTGTATAATGTTCAGAGAAATAGATGCTGTTCAGATCAAATGCTGTTTGTGTGTGCTGGGAGGAAGATGATGATCATTCTTTTCATTTGGAGGTTGACTTTGAGCACCATTAAAAAAGATTTGATCTAAAAAGCAGATTGCTGCCCCTAATGTCAGTGCTAGCAATGGCCACTTGAACACTGAAGGCGAGAAATACCTTATTTATCTATGTAAATATGAATGGGTTAATTTACCTGGAAAGAAAGTTGTAAATGGCCAAGCAGCTTATTTATCTGGCCTGTGGCATTTTATCAACTACAAAGGGCTGGTTACAGTCAGGAGCTACCTGGGAAAAGCTACCCTATGATCTCTGAGACAGAGTGACAGAGGCTTCTTGGTGATGCTGTTGTCAGGGTAATGTAGGACCTTTCTTATGCTACATGCCTTAACTGCAAACACCTAACAGAGCAAGCATGCAAATGCTTGTGTGTATAGCAAATTTTTCTTTCCCTATGTTGTTATCAATATTTGTTATACAAATCTTGTCATTAGTGTTCCCTAAAGGCCCAGACAGTAATTTAGATGCTGACTTGTTTGTGAGACACAGCAGAACCACAATGAATGCACCCTCTTGTCAGCACTTGACTGAGGAGGGGAGTAGATCTTACCGCAGCAGCCGTGATACTGGAGTTTTTATGAGTTGCTTTTGCAATGTGAAGATTTTCAGAAACATATGCTCACACCAGGAGGGCTTACCAGGATAGTTCCTCTGTAATGAAATGTAATTACATCCATACTCAGAGTCAGGTTTGCACTGACAGATAAAGGCAAATAAAAATCAGCAAGCAAAACTCAAGCAATTAACTACATCAGCATTTTTTGTTTGCCTTTTTGGACTTCTTTCCTTACGTCAGCGGTTTAGTAGAAAGCAATGAGAGGCTAGCTGATCTGCCAATGTGTGATTAGAACTCTGGCAAAAGCAAAGCATTAAATATTGTTTGATCTTACTTTTCTGGAGGAAAAGAAAAGTAGTTTTGATAGCAGAAAAGACTAAATAACATTATACCATTCAATTCCTAAATCAGATATCAATGAGATTGTTTTAAAAATACCAACAGCAAATACAAATGGTGATGGTCAAACGCCAGTAAGGCAAGCTGGTAGTTTAAAAAAGATCCTTATTTTAGTGATGAAGAAATCAAAATGTGAAATAACTGAAACCAAATTTTCAGAAAACTTTGAAAGTAATCAATTTCTTTTCTTAGTTCCTTAAATTGTGTGGGTCTGTGCTATTTAAATGTAAGTTTTGAAACAGGTTATCTGCCTTGTTACACAATCAGCACACAGCAAGGCTGGGAGCAGAGTTCTGCCGCCTGCTGTCCAAGCACACAAGTGTCCCTCAGCCCTGCAGCAGGAGAGGAGAGTCACCCTCCTCTTCATCACAGGAGGTGATTAAGGATTAAGTCAGGAAAATGGTTTTCCTTTTCCAAAAGTGTGTTCCATTGAGCATACTGATCAGAAGTCAGTAACTTGTTAATTTCTTCCATTTTTTTGAGAAAACAAGCTGTGGTCATGGACATTGTACTGTTTGGCCATGGAGAGGTTTCATCAGAATTAATGAAATTAAACCGGCTGAACTATTCCATATCAACAGCATTCTCTGATTTCTCTCTCTCTCTCTCTAACTTGGGGTATCCTGCACTAGATACATTTATTTTGCTGTCTCCAGTGACACTGTTTATACTGTCTCTCTTGAGGCTCATTTCTTTCAAACTATTCTTGTTGAAATCAAAATAATTCTTTAACTTAAAGCTGTTCTAAGTATGCAGCTTATGGGTTATTTCCACTATCTGAGCAATTTATGAGTATTGTATTTGTCATTTTTAGGTGAAAATTTAGACATTAAGACAAAAACTAGCCAAATTCAAAGCCCTGACAGCCTCCCTTGATTTTTATCTGAAGCTTCCTAGTTTTGTTTTCCCAAGGAAAATTCCAGATTCTCTACAAGTTTTCTCTAACAATCATACCACCCTCTTACTGAGTTCCGTTTGTGTGAAAGGCAGCCTCTCTGACCTATTCTATTCTTCTAGTGCCTGACTGAAACCCTACAGAAAAGGCTTTTGTTTGCTCTTTCGAAGAGGATAGAAAGCAGGGTACTTAGCTGGATGAGATAAGCCTTCGCCGGATGAGTCCACTGCCCATGGGTGATATCAGAGGCCAAGACTTCTAAAACAGGTCACCTCTTGCCCTGTATAGCTGCAACAAGTACATTAACATTACCCAGTGGGAGAAGAGGCAGATGAATTTTGATCTTACTCTAAAACAACCTCAAGGCTTCCCCCAGCATGGCCATGCCATTTGTACAACAGCAGATATTCACAGAAAAAGCAATCAGCAACATCTAGTGGTTGTCATCCTGACCATTCCACTTAGTCCTTTTCTGACCTCATATAATGACACCTTTGGGGTTGCAAGGCTTATATCAGCTTGACTGGGTGGATGTACTAATAATTATTCAAAAGAGCTCTGCTACAAAAAGCATTTGGGAGACAAATTCCTTGGTGCTTCCTCCATATTTCAGCAATAAAGCCAGGGCAAATCTTGCAGATCTCCCTGCAACTGGGTGAGATATGTCATGAGTAAAAAATAATGCTTAAATCTCTATTTTGCAAGGGGCTCTGTGCCGCCTCTGGGCCTTCAAATGTGCCTTTCCTTAAAGAAATAAGGCTTTATTTCAGAAAATCTCTGTACATGTCTGGACTGATGGAAATATCCTTTAGATTGAAGCTCATTGATGAACATGGATGATTTCTCTTCCTGAGGACACTGACTAAAGCCTGAAACCCTGTTTATTTTGCCAGGTCCTACTCCAGTCTACATCAGGTAATGTTCACAGTAGCCTCAGACAATATTCACAAAACACAGGTGAAAGTCCTCAACTGCTTTTTCCTCATCACAGGTGTAAAAAATCTCTAAACAAAGCTCCAGTCTTATTTTTACATTCCTCGATTTTCCAGTCACTTGTTTATGTACAAATCTGTTATCAGCAATTCATATGATTTCTATTGTACCACTTCAAAAGAAAAACACAAGAACTGTCCAGAATTTACTTCAATAATTAGATTCCTGTTAGCTAACTTGAGCAGCCAAGAATAAATTACACTGGAAAAAAGTGTGTGTTAAGATTTAGAATATAATACAGATGTACTATGCTCTCACAGAAATGCTATGATCTGTGGGGGAGGAAAATAGAGCACCACTAAAAAGTCTTCTTCCCTCCTGGCCCCAAAAAGACAGCAAACCTATAGGAGATGATTTTTACTAAGAGCTTTGGTTTTGTTTCATGTAAGATAGAAATAGCTGATCACTTGAATTTACTCTCATTTAATTACATCGTTATAAACATGATAAGCAAATTTCTTATTCTGTATAATTATGGCTTTTTTTTTGACTGCACATTAGTCAATGGAAACAAAGGATGCTGAGATAGAAGGGATTTCATTCTCTCCTGTGAATCAAGTCTGATAATTGTTATTTAGTTTCTGATTGAGCTCGGCTCAGATGCCTTTATACAAATGTCCGAAGCATGGGGAACAAACAAAAGGAATTGGAGATGTGTGCACGTCTACAGGGGTATGATATTATAGGTATCAAAGAGACATGGTGGGATGGCTCCCATGACTGGTGTGTTGGAATGGAAGGTTACAGGCTCTTTAGAAAAGACAGGCCAGGTAGGCAGGGAGGGGGAGTTGATGTTAATGTTAGGGATAGGCTGGAGAGTATGGAACTCTGTTTGGGGACAAGTGAGCAGTTGACAGAGAGTTTGTGGATCAGTGTTAAAGGGAGAACTGTGATGGGAGACACTATTGTGGGGATCTGTTACAGACTGCCTGACCAAGAGGACTTGGTGGATGAAGTGCTCTACAGACAGATAAGAATAGCCTCATGCTCACAGGCCCTCATTCTCATAGGGGACTTCAACCACCCTGATATCTGTTGGAGGGGCAGCATGGCCCAGCATAAACGATCCAGGAAGTTCATTAACTGAGTGGAAGAAAACTTCCTTCTGCAAGTAATAGAGGAGCTGACAAAGACAGTTGCCATGCTTGATCTCACACTCACCAACAGGGAAGGGCTGGCTGGAAATGTGACTCTCCAGGGTAGCCTTGATTGCAGTGATCACAAGATGGTTGAATTCGAGATCCTCAGGACAGTGAGAAGGGCATGCATCAAGCTCACTGCCTCGGACTTCAAGAGAGCAGACTTTGGCCTTTTCAGGAACCTGCTTGATAAGATTCCATGGGATATAGCCCTAGAGGGCAGGGGGGCCTAAGACTGTTGGTTGATATTCAAGGATTACCTGCTGCAAGCTCAGGAGCGACACATCCCTACTAGAAGGAAGTGCTGCAGGGAGGCCAGGAGACCTCCTTGGATACATAAGGAGCTGCTGAGGAAAATTCAAAGGAAAAAAGAGACTTATAAATGGTGGAAGCAAGGACAGCAAGCCTGGGAACAATACAGGAATGTTGTCTGGGAAGCTAGGGATCAGGTTAGGAAAGCTAAGGCCCAGTTAGAATTAAACATGGCTAGGGATGTTAAGGATAACAGGAAGGGATTTTATAGGTACATTGCAAATAAAAGACAGGATAGGGACAACATGGGCCCTCTTCAGAAGCTATCAGGAGAGCTGGCTATTCTGGATATGGAGAAGGCTGAGGTTCTTAAAAACTTTGCCTCAGTCTTCACTGGAAAATTTTCTGACCATACCACCCAAGTCATGGAAGGCAGATGCAGGGACAGTGTGAATGAAGACCTTGGGCCCACTGTAGGAGAAGATCTGGTTCGAGACCATTTTAGGAACCTGAATGTATATAAGTCCATGGGACCTGATGAAATCCATCTGCGGGTCGTGAAGGAGCTGGCAGATGAAGTTGCTAAGCCACTGTCCATCATATTTGAAAAATCTTGGCAGTCAGATGAAGTTCCC
>JASSUY010006308.1:0-18016 GCA_032466535.1 Forpus xanthops
AGCATGCCTTCCAGGACAATGTGCTCCAAGATTTTGCCAGGCACAGAGGTGAGGCTGACTGCTCTGTAGTTCTCTGGCTCATCTATTTTCCCCTTCTTGAAAATGGGGGCTATATTTTCCTCTTTCCAGTTGTTGGGAACTTTACCTTACTGCCATGAATTTTCAAATATGATGGACAGTGGCTTAGCAGTTTCATCTGCCAGCTCCTTCAGGACCTACGGATGGATTTCATCAGGACCCATGGACTTGTATATGTTCAGGTTCCTAAGATGGTCTTGAACCAGATCCTCTCCCTAGAGTGTGCCCAAGGTCTTCATTCTCACTGTCCCTGCATCTGCCTTCCAAGACTTGGGTGGAGTGGTCAGAGCATTTGCTGATTTAGATTGAGGCAAAGAAGTCATTAAGAACCTCAGCCTTCTCCAAACCAAGTGTAGCTAGTTCTCCTGATAGATTCTGGAGGGGACCCACGTTTTCCCTAATCTGTCTTTTATTTGCAATGTACCTCTAGAGTCCCTTCCTGTTATCCTTAACATTCCTAGCCAAGTTTAATTCTAACTGGGCTTTAGCTTTCCTAACCTGGTCCCTATCTTCCCGCACAACATCCCTCTATGCTTCCCAGGCCACCTGTCCTTGTTTCCTGGATTGAGTGATTCACCACTTGGGAAGATTAACAAAATTTTCCATGCTCATATACAAACACATTGAGACTTTTTCTCTGTCCTTAGCATAGTTACTACAGAGGATTATTGATTACCAATGTCCTTATTACCCAAATATTTTAAGAGGGTTGTAGTCATCTTTTCTTCTAAAATCCTAATTTGTTGTCATCATGCTTTCTAATCACCTTGTATTTTTAGATGGTCCCTTTGGACTTCCTCCAGTCGGTTTATAACATTATGAAAGTCTAGTGCTTTAAAATGGCTTCTTGCGGCCCTAGTAGATCAAGTGAATAGGTACTTAGCCTTTCTCTTAGTGCATTACAGACTGAGAATTGTCGTTATTGCTTCATGGGTTTTTTTTTTTGTTTGTTTGTTTTGTTTTTTTTTTTTTTTTTTGTTAGTTGTATATGGCTGTGTCTTATTTTGAGATCCACAGTCTAGCTCTTAGCATATTTGAGCACTGATCCAAATGTCCATTTGCCTCTGCCCCTGCTCCCCCTCCGTGCCCCCCAATAGGTTTGGTGGTTTAGTTTGGTTTGGCTGTTTTAAATTGATTTCAGAACACTTCCCTGATCTATGATTTTGAATTCTGTTCTTGTACTCTGAAGTGTTTATGATCTGTCCTAGCTTACAGCCATCCATAGATTTTATGAGTATATTCTGTGTTCTAGTATCTAAGCTGTTGGCAAAAGTTAGAATGGAAATAGAGCCAGTATGCAACTCTGCAGGACCCTATTTGAAATGCCTTTTGTCTATTAAACTACCTTAAGTGGCATTGCTTGTCTTGGAACAGACCACCCTGTGGGAAGTAGGTGTAACTTTTGGTGGAGGATTGATTGAAAAATATTGACTTTGTATCTAAATAAAGTTGGACAACTTAAATAGCTTGACTTTTGATGTAGCACCTATTTTACCCATTTTTGCTAATGTAATTGGAGAGTATATTTAATCCCTAGATATTTGAGATTTAAGTCAAGACCAGTGTAACACACACTATGCTGGTGAGGGTGACTTTCAACAATAATGAGTGACCAGCCAGCTTTGCTGTCAAAGCTGTGCACAGTGGTAAGTATCATATATTCATGCTCCTAGTTGGAATCAGCATTTCAAACTTGTGGTACATTTAATTTTTTTTTCTGATGTGCTGTTGGTGAATAGTCAGAAATGTGCATATTATATTTTAAATATATCAGCTTATACCTAAGATGTTACAAATGTTGAAGATAATGGTACTGCATTAATTTACGTCAGCCACCATTCACTGTCAAAATTTTTACTTCTATAGTGATTCACAGAATTGATTTTTCCCCAGCAGATCAAACTTTAATTTGTTGATTTAAACACAAAGTAAGTTATACTTCCAATATTTTTCATGGTTTGGCTTTATCTCTGCCATCTAAATTTGCTTTTGCTCAGTCAGGCATGACATGGCAATCCAGAGGCTCTGAAATTATTTTAATAGCACAAATTCAGCACTGCTTTTTGCACACAATGCTTGCAATGAAGAAAGAGGAGAGTAGTGTGTCTGTGAATTTAGTGTGCAGGTGCTGTTTGCTTGCACCTGTGTGTGAGGACTAATGTGTTTATTATGTCTTATGTACAGATCTTCCTGTATGGCATACTCAGTGAGTGTGAGGCACATAATGAGAACTTATTTTTACAAAGCCCAAGAATTGAACTCTCATGCAATGACCCAATAGAAAGTTTTTGTGGAAGAGAAAATTACTTGGGAATAATAGAGTAGTTTTTACAGGTATATATTATGAGATTGTAGAACTTTATATAATGCTATGGTCAAAAAGTCACTTCAAATATATGTATTTACATCTATTTCTTTTAGTCCTAATATGTTATACTGCTGTTTCCTTCAACTCTGTCTTCATACAGATGATTTTTGTCTTTAATGAAAATACTGTTGTGTTTTGATAACAGTTTCAAGTAAACACTTATCATTTTGCTTTTACTTCTCTTTATAGTGAGCAGTTGTGAAATCCTTAATTACACATTTTGTATGGCTTCCCCAGTTCTAACTTTTTTTTTTTTTGTCCTTTCTCTTTTTCAATACAAGGATGCAACCAAGAATATTCAAATAACCCTATTCACTAGGATGACTATGATTAGCAATGAGATGAGAATCTAATTGTAAGAAAAAAGCTAATGTTTAATTTATTTTTACTTAGTAAATTTTGAGGATATAAAAGGCAATTTTAATGCATTAGTAATAGTAATGATGAATTTTTATGTTATATATGTGTTCAAAAGTCCTCTTCAGCAGTGGAGGTGAACTGTGCTTGGAGCTGTATGAAGGCTCATGCTTCATTCCTGTTGTCATTGATGGCGGTTACTGAGTAAACATAATTAGGTCTCGATTTTCAAAAATACCTTGTTTCTACTTTAGACACCTTGTTGTGAGAGTGATTTCTCAAACCTGCCATCAACCAGTGGCTTCCATTTTGAGTATTAGCAGTTATGAGTTCAGGTCTTGATGTAGAGGTAGAGGAGCAGGAAGTGAGGAAAGAGAAAGCTCTGAAGAGCTGTGGTTGGAATCCCATGCTGAGGAGGCAGAGCAGTATCTTAAGAGAATAGGATAAAACATGGAAGTGGGAGCACAAGTTTGGGGTCCACAGTGAAAAGGAAGATTGAGTTGTGATGCTAGAGCTCCCTGTTTGGGAAGGGAAGGATGAAAGAATGACCTGCTGCTGCTTCTGCAGCCTCTATCATTAGAAATATATATCAATGACACTGCTGGAGGCAGCAGTATGAACTTTGTATTGTACCAGAAAGTATTTTTACTGTCAGTCACTATGGTATAGCATTAACAGAAGTTTTTTTTCTAAGAAAGCGATAGTAGTTGAAGTTAGTCTGAATAACACAGAAAGAATTACTTGTCTCGTGAATTCTCAGAACTACTTCCTCCACTCTCAATTTTTCTGTTTTAATCTGTCTAATCCTATGCTATTCATTCAGATGGCACCTTACAAACTTTATCCTACTTGTAAATACAGAAATAAATTATTAGTATGAGTTTGTTTTCTTGGTTAATTCCTTCATAAATGTCTCCTACAACGACTGATAGAGGAGATGTAAAGATTTATTCAAGTAAATAGAACAGCTACAGCATTTCAGATGCTTTCAGCCCACTATTTGCTTGAAGGTCTGAACCCTTGTATTTTTATGTTATGTTAAGTATATTTTAGGGTATATGAATTGATGCAGTTCTTTCGGTGGCTTTGGAAGAAGCTGTTAACATATCTCCCCATCTTGTTTATCATGTGCACTCGCATGCACATCTGCTTCTGCATTAGTTTGCATTCTGTTTGTAAAATGTTCTGTCCTTCTCTTGTCTGGATGCTGGCTCTCTGCTTGCTGAAGTTATCAGTCTCTGCTAATTAATTCCTTTCACAAAAGCGATGCTGTTGTAAACTCCCATCTTACCTCTTGATTACTGGTAAATAAAGTCATTCCACATGTGGATGTAAATTATGAAAGAGCTCAGGAATGAACTATTTGGTCCTCTGGATTTGCAGCAGCAGCAGCTGGGGGAAAATGATGGCAACACTTACTGAGATCAGCAGATCTAGGGAGCAAAAGGAGAAGGCAGAAGGCTGGCCAAGGGAAATCTCTTAGCAGCAGGCACCAAATGCCAGATCATGGAGTTGCTTCCTGGCTGGGGGCTCAGTGAAAATGAATTAGCTGGATGGCCTACATTTGCCTTTCAAAAAGGGAGCCTAGTAGATGGTCCCTAAGATATTTTTCAGAGAAAGCTGGATGTGAAACCTAGGTGGTGGGGGTACATCCAAATTGTGTTGGTTTATCTTCAAATCGCAGGGATATCACTGTATGGGTTCACTGTGAGCTGGGTGTGCTAGAGAGGAATTGACATGATTGCCTTTTTTTTCAGTCTTTTTTTCAAAGGAGATCCTGATGGGTTTTGAAGCTTTTGTATGAGGATTGCTATATACCCAGTGGAACTGAGCAATCAGCTTTTGACTTTCAGACTCATTTTCTCATCACTGTGTGTGAAAATACTATGAAATTTCTGGTCATATGTGAGATTATTGGGGTATCCCTGTTGGAATTCTACTGAACTGGTAAGAATAAGCAATTTCTTGTAAAAGAAGGAAAATAAAATCACTGGAAAAGATAACTCCTGTTGTGAAGGAACACATCTCACAGTGTAAGGCAGTCTTGGATGTGTTGTTTCCTCTGGGTATACCTTGAGGAACTACTAAAGTTGCCATTGATCAGGCTGTGCAGACTTCATCCTAGACATGTTTCTCAATATTTTAGTTCACACTTGCACTTGCCTGACTTTCCAGAAAGCTGACCAAGGTATTCTTTGGCATAGTTACATTTCTGTCGAATTGGCTTACAGAAGCTGATCTCTGGGAAAACATGGAAGTGGTTGCTCAGATGAATATGCAGGAGGGTATATTTGGAGCTGCTGGAAAGGGGGCAGTAGCAGGGATGTTTCTCCATCAGCAGTTGGCCATTAGATTGGCTTAAAAGTACTAATGATTTGTGTATTCATGAACTTCCTATGCTGCTTGGTATCTTTTTTTTCTTCACACATTGATTTATTTGAAAGCAGAATGTCATGCACTGCAGACCTGCTGGAAGGACTGTGTTGAGTTTCTCAGTTTGCTTGCACAGTAGCAGAATATAAATACAGTCACCTGTCAGAGCTAGCGCTTACCATCTTTGTGTTTTGGGGATATTTGTATGTCTGTTGGTCTGGCCTGTTTTATTAATTTTTTGTGTATCTTGCTCTCAACTCTTCTAATCTAAGTGCTTGAAAAAAATTTATTTTGTTAATAAGAAGTGAAGCTTTAATATGTATCTAGGCAGAAATGCCTGGTTAGTTCAGTGAGTAGGGATTACAAATATAGTATATCTTGTACAGAAGAAAGTAGACAAGTATTTCATTGCTGTGATTCTGACCATTCATTCACAAAATGGTTCAAGAGAAAGACAGGCATAAACATTCATACTGTGATAGGTAACTAAACTCAAGAAAGAAGGAGGGCAGAAAGAGACGTAGGTATTCATCACAATTTAAGTCATATTGCACTTGCCAAATTATTATGTCTTGTGAAATTCACCCTCATTTCCACTTCCTGGTTCTGTCCCTCATGTTGTTGACAGATGATGGGTTAGCAGGTTACTGGCATTTTTCACATGTTTGTGTTAGCGGGTCTGAGACCTGTCTGAAAACTATTTTTTTTTTTTTTTTGATTGATAGTCAGAATCTCTTGAGAGTTTTTTGTAATTTTTAATGTTTTCAGTGCTTCTTTCTCCTTGCACTGATTGTTGGGCCTGCCTTGTCTCTCAGTTGCCTGACATAAGAGAGTCAACTCAGGATTTTAATACAGGCTGTCAGCGAGAAGTCTGGAGAGCTATATGTCCAGAGCACCCAGAACTGTTGATTCTTCAAATGTCTTTTCATTAGCAATTCTTCAAATGGAGTCACTGACTTTCAGGGAAAAAATGTTCCAGGGGAACAAAGGGTCAGCTGCCATTACAGTAATCTTGCAGGTATAAAAACCTTCCACAGGACCAGTAAGAAATGATACTTGTGGAAACCAGGATATGTAAGTGGCAATTGTAGGCAGAACACATATATATAGAGCTGGGCTCAGAGTCAACAGCTTTCTGCAGTATTTTCATATCTTTAAGATAATGTTGAGACAGAAACACAACAGAAAAAATACACACTTTTTTAAAATATGTGTAGAACTGAAATGTAAGTATAATTTTATCTGAGTTAATTACTGTTCTCTTAGAGTTACTGAAGTAGCTGAAGTTCAGCTTTTAAGATATATGTACATGTTTTAAGTCTCCAGAAGGCTAAAAGCTGTTAAAGATGGGATTTTTATTAATTTTGTGATTTTCTGTAGCTCCTGGTGGCTAAATCTGACCTTGGTTTGAGCCATTTCTCTAAGGCATTCTATTTCTGGCTTCATATTTTTATATTAAAATATGGGAGTTTTAATTGATGAGGGATTGTAAAGTATTTGGTGTTCTTAAATAAACAGTATCAAATGAATTCAGTTATAACCTTTTTGAAAATAAATGGCAGAGATATGTGATCTCATATGAAAAGAGACAAAATCCTTCTGTATGTCTATTTATAAAGACGATCTGGAGAGAAGTTTAGGTTTGTAACAGAAAACACCAGGCATTTACATGATAAAAAATTTTAGAGCCAACGTCCATCTAGAACAAAAGAATTCAATATGAATGGGGAAAAATTTGCCTTTTGAAGTTCTACCCTACTGTCATCTAGGTGAAGGGCTCTCACACAGATTTTTCCATATGTTTGGCAGCTGTCCTTTTATGGCTAATGTAACTTGTATGCATGAATTCCTGTAAACTATTGTTAGAATAGAGGTGGTAGGATGACTTAGTCTACCTCTGTGCTGGGTCTAGACTGGCATAGGCCCAAGTGAAAATGAGCAACTATCATGTATTGACAGCGTGATATGAAAGCTTCTAAAGCTTCACAGGGGCTACGAATGACCACTGACAATCATGGAAGCTGACTTCAATAAATGTTGATTTTAAAACAACAAACAAAGCACCTCACTAATATGTGATGCTAATTGTTGCATGAATATTTACATAAGTCATGTTGGCAGAATGTGTTTCTCCTGCTGCTGAGGTTGAGAGCCATACACCAAATACCTTTTTGCTGGTGTTTCACACTAATTCATGATCAGTGATGGTACTCTGCTAATAAGGATACACAGCCCAACACTAACAGAGTACTAGTGAGAGAGGTTCCACACTTGTAATTTAGAAGCCCTGTATATCATCAAATTGTCACTAGCTGATGCTTACTATCATGACCTTTAGCAGGGAATGACAGAAGGAATGTTTAAAACAAGACAAAGGTGAGATTAAAAGATAAAGAAATGACATGAAATTTTCTGTGGGTCTCCCAGCTCTGTGAGCTATTCCTTGATAATGTGCATTTGTCCTTGAACAGATCCTACTATTCTTGCTTGTGGCTTAAAATTCTCTTTTAGGGTTGGAAATACGGTGGTAACAAGTATGTTTTATTGTTACTGTGGAAGAGGGCAGAGAATGTTTCTTGTATGCCAATAGAGCATGTTCAGTGGCTTAACAAAGGTCTCAATTCAGTCATTAAGCTGCCTCTCTAGGGAGCCTGTGCAGTCCCTCCTAGCAAATGGTAATACATCAATAACACAAGATTCTAAAAGTAAGCCAAGCAACAAAATCCTCAGTAGCAGCAACAAAAAAATTCCCAAAGTCACGAGGCACCAAAGTTAGTATCTCAGAACTTGTTTTGTGCCCTCTGTGTGCAGCTGCCCCTGGCCCTTTTCCACAGTGCAGTACATTCTTACTGCGTCCCAGCTTTCGTTTCCAACTGTGTGTTCCTCAGAAGCGCATTTCTGGCAAACTTGTTCCAGCCTGGGAGGCAGAGGGTGGTCAGTAGCCCATGTTCATCATTCCATTTCCCCAGCTTTTGTTTCTCTTCCAGCAATGCACAGTGATTTGGCAAGAGAGAGCTATGTAATTCCTGGAAGTGCAGCAGGGCAGTGGAAGTGTTTGTGTGAGAGTAAAGAGGAGGGAAGATCCCTTTGTCTGAGATGTTTGAAGTGGAAAAGTGGCACCTGTTCTGCACTCTGTGTTGTAGCCTCCACAGAGAATGATTTTCTCTTTTGTGGAGCAGGAGATCACTGAGGGGACTGAGAGTCTATCTAAATTTAAAGAAATTATTGTGACCCTTTCTGAAAGGCATTTGGCCTTTTGATACGTGGTGATTTCAACACCCTTTTTTTTTTGTGTGCTTATGCATGCATATACTACTCAAGTAGTGTGTGCAGATTCAGGAGCTTGATTCCCGCTGTTCATTTGGTTTCCAAATAAGAATCATGCCTTGTTGCAGCAAAGATGTGCTGTGACAGGTTCTTTTCCCACCACCTCACTCTTACCTCACCCACATAATGAACCAGGATTTGGGTTAAGTGCTTATGTAATCAGTTATCCATATGGATTGAACGTCTGTGGGAACATGAATGTTTAATCAGATATTTGTTAGCAAGCTAAAGAGGCAACGTTATGTCAAGCACTGTGCTGTCACCCACAAGTAGTTCCTTGCCTACCATCACTATGGAAACTGCCAACAAATACCTGCTTACATTTGTGCTAGCATCTGAGCTGAAGGAAAACCTCCAAGCAATAAATTCTGAACATCTAGTGGATGGGCTAAAAGGGCAGAGCACCAATCAAAGAGGGTGCTACCATTTTCTAAACATGTTTGTCTGATTGGCAAGTTTCTTCTGAAACTACTTCTGTCAGTCAGCAAGGAGCAGAAACGAATGGCATGTCATCTAACTGGGCACACAGGCGGAATTTTAATTACAATGCTGGATAAAGATATTCAGCATTTCTTTAAGATTAGCCTAAGTATATTAATTAAAATCTAATTAAACATACATATATTTCAAATAGCAAAATATCATGCACTAAGTGCTTTGTTTAAGGAATATGTTTTTTCCAGTATTAATTTTACTGGCTTTGCTGAAGGGGATAATGGTCTGGCTAGCCTGTTAGAAGCTATTCAGGAAACCAAACTAGCAAATCTTGAAAATTCCTTCATGTTTCAGAGTTCCATGGTATGTCTGAACAGGGATGAGTACAGTCTTGTGCTAGATTTTCCTCAAGCAGAGCCTTATTCTCTTTAAAGGAGTCTTTCTCCATCTAGCTCACCTCCCATGTTAAAATCACTCAGTTAACTTTGTGTCTTGAATGTTGCACTTCTGCATTTCAAGTCAATGCCTGTATTCTTTGCATCAGTGTATTTTTCCTTTCTCTCTAATCCTCTGACTTATGTGAAACAGAGTAACTCTTTAAAAGAAGCTTAGCAGGGTGTTTCAGAGGAGGAATTAACTAAGGAAGATAATTCCCAGTAGTTTACCTGTCCTCTTTCCTCACAAAAGATCTGTGCTAGATTAGAAGCTGAGGCATGATGAATGTTTCCATCTCTTCCCATCACCCCAGTCTGCCTTCATGCTTTGTCCTTGGCAAGATCCTAGGAAAGTAGCCTTTGGAGCCTTATCTCACTGGCATCAGGGAGAAGCTGAAGGATTAGAGCCAACTGGATAAACCCTGCTGAGTCTACAGCAAAACTGGTAGGTGAATCAGTTATCTGGCCCACCAAGCAGACGCTGATGGAGAGCTGCATCTTTGGGAGCTGCTGTGGTTTTAGACTAGAAGTTTAGCATTTGGAAAAAACTGCCTCTTGCAAACAGGCTGCTGTCTCACAAATTCACTGTGGCTTGCAATTCTCGATCTAATTCATATTGGCTGTAGCACAGACAATTGTAGCAACTGTCAGAGGAACCTTGTTTCCAAATGTATATGGTCACCAGATAAATGAAACTAAGTTGTCGTCTTGTGATACCCAAATCTTTTAAATACTTTGTCTTAAACAGCTTTCTTTTTTTTTTTTTTTTTTTTTTAATTATTCCCCTTGTCATACATTAATTCATAGTATTTTATCTCTAGAAGGAATATAATGGGTAGTATTTTATTGGTAGATTGTATTGTTTTGAACAGTTCTATGATATAATCTGTCCTGTCTGGATTCTGAAAGTTAGGTGCTAGTTTATGTGTTATGAGTAGGTTGTGTTGACATGGTTTTGATCTCCCAATACTGCAATATCAGAGAAAAGATGATTCACTGTCAGAGAAAGTTGAGAAGGCACTCAATAGAGAGACTTCTAGTAAGTGTCATACATGTTTTATATTTGCTGTCTTGTACCTTTGTTTAATTGAATGTTAGTTATTTTCTTGGGCTATACCATACTGCAACCCTCTTACTTTTAACAGAATCCCTCAATATATTTGGACAGTATTGAATATTTGAAAATCCATTTAAAAGGCAAAAGATGAATTTAAATGGAAGTGGTTTTGCACAGGCTATTTACCAAACCTGCTTCAAAATCTCCATAATTTCTGCTAAGGTCATGTGTTGCTGAGATGATATCATATGCGTACCATTATGTTTACAGCTTATATGCACTATTATAATCATACAGTTTTTTTTGCGGTTAAAAGGCAGCTGTAGTGTTTGTTTGATATTAGGCTACTGTAGTAGGACTTGAGGAAGTAATAGCATAAGAAGAGAGCTGGAATGACTGTGCTTCAATGTGATCACTGTTTGGGGGAGAGGTATGCCAAGACCATTACTCAATGTGGAGGTCACTTTAATTGACACAAGCAAATTGCAAAATATATACTCCATCTGTAAAGACAAGGCTAACTGCTCTTTTAAGTAATTTAAAATAAAATGTCCATACTTGCGGAGTACAAATTGGGGAGGTGGCACACCTGGAAATGACAGCTTGCTCTTTAAAATGCCTGTTGAAAAAAAATACCCTTCCTGGAAAATAAATCTAATAGAGGTTCAAACAGGTCTCTGTTTTGTTTTTTTTTTTGTTTGTTTGTGGTGCTTTTTATTTTTTGTTTTGTGTCTCATTCTTCCCCCCCCCCAAAAAAAAACAAACAACAACAAAAAAGCAAACAAAAAAAAACAGACCATAAGATAAGAACATTCAATAACAGATATGTAAATAAAAAGCTGTTCTATTTCCATGGGTGTAAACTGGCTTTTTTTTTTTTTTTAAATTTGATCTGACCTGAAATTGCCACATTTTTCAAAAGTAACTTACGTAACTTCAAAATGAGCTGTCTGTACATAGCCTTCTGAAAAATCAGGGTGCTTACTTGATTGCCTAAATTTTGACATCCCATATTGAATACCTCTGTTGTATTATTCTGTTAAAGACAATCTGGTAGTTCTTGAGACTGTAGAAGAGACTCAAAACTGGTCCACAGGACAAACCATTTTATTGTTATTCTCATTAAAAACTTGATGATGATAACAAGTGGTTCTTTAAAAGTGGTCATGGGAAACAGTTCACAGTATTCTCTCAAAAAAATGTGGGAACTTCTTACCTATAGCAAGTTTATCAAGTTCCTACCTCATTTTGATGTGGCAGTATGAATTCTAAGGCAAGCTTCCTGTGTGCCTTTTTGTGCAAAGAGAAATTCTTGTATTTGTATCTGTGTATTTGCATGAATTTATTGTACATATTCAAAAATGGTGAAAATAAAATGACTAAAATGTAATTTTTGGAATGCATAACTGATGATTATTTTGTGCTTCTCAAGTGAGCAAGGCTGGCAATGTGCTGGCAAGTGTGCAGGGCTGAACAGTGAGCTGGCATTGCTCTGTTTCCTGCTTTGTTTAGATTCAGTGTAACACAGTGGTTTGATTCTGAAAGAAAAGTTCTTAGGCATTTTGAAATCAGTTTCTCTGTCTTGAGAGATTTGGGAACTCTTGGATGGACTTGCGACATGCTGGGCAAAAGGCTGCCATACTCATTTTGTCAAAGGAGTGGACCAGCTAGCATTACAGTCACTGTCTGTGTCCTTCTGAATTCTATGTTAATGCAACAAGGAACTTTCTTAGCCATTATAAAGAACTCTGTGTAAAGAATCCAATTTTTAACAAAGTACCTGTAACTGTGGGTTGGCCATCCTGGCAGTCAGAAAGCGTATTTTAGGAGGAAAACAAAGTCAAATCAAATCTGACAGAAGGTGATGTATATCTGATGGCATTAGAAAGCCGATCCATGCAAAAGGACAGAGAAGTTTATTCCTGCTACAAAGATGTGTAGTGCTGGACAGGCACAATGATAATTGATGCTCTTGCATAACCTCATAAGAACTTTTGTACCTAGAGGAAACATAAGAGAAAACCTGTGAATACATAATTTGTGGACCTACACTTTCTGTAAACCTGTGAGATTTTCATAGAAAATGCATTCATCTGTTGGACTGGAAACCTGAGGCTTGCTATTCTACTGCACACAACTTTAAGTACAAGTCAGTTGTATCTTACAATGTGCTGCTGTTGTCTGTGACTGTGTTAAAATTGAAGGTGAGAAGATTCATCTGTTGTTTTTTGTTTGTTGGTTTGGTTTTTTTTTTAACTCTATTCCATGAACTTAATAAGATCCCCCCCCAAAAAAAAAAAAAAAAAAAATTGTATATAATTTCCCTGCAGTGAGGTTCTGTTCTATTTCTCTTTTTAACCCTGTTTGCATGCTGTGGTCCACCCTGGCCTCTACTCCTGAACATGACACATTGCTGAATTGTGGCACTTACTGGCTTACTCTCAGGTATCATCTGCCTTACCCTTAATCCTACAACATTGTGATTCCTTTGCTTGTGACTTGGTGCTTATTCTTCTTAATGAAAACCTGTTTGAGAGACAAAAGCATTAGATGTTAGAGAGAAAAGGGAGAGTAGACTAGGAGAAGAGGCAAAAGATGGAGAAGGAGCAACATGCCTGTGGAGCACAGTGTAGGGAGTTGTAAAACTCTTGTAGAAATATATCAGCAAAAAAACTGCAAAGGGAGGCAACAGCCTAACAACAATTTTCTTCAGGAATAGAACTTCCAAGACCATATGTGTTACATCCCTAAGCTTCTGAGATGAAATGCAGTTGTAAATGGAAACCAGGTTAATCTTGTAATTTTAATTAACATGTAGTTATTTAGGTTTAGGGCCCTTACAGTTTACAATGTTGCAGATTCCCAGTGTAATATAATGTATAAGTTATTACTTCTACTTTATAACAACAGTTACACATCATCACAGTAGACTGTTGAAGTAGATATTGAACAAGATTTTTACATGCTATATTTGTCATACTTTGCATACTTTGTAATTCCAAATTATTTTTTTGTAATACCTAGTATAGAGTTTGCATTTTCATTAAGCTTTCATTACTGCCAGTGTGTTGCTATTGACCAATCTGTTTTATGTCTTGCTGCACAGTTAATAGTGATGACTGAAGAACATTTGCAGCCTTTTGTATTTCATCATATTGTTAATCGATTCTATTCAGATGGCTGACCACTGTGACACAGTAAACTGATGGCTTTTTCTAAAACCTACTTTAGGTTAAATAGGATTGATTACTGACAAGGCAAAATGTAAATGGCTATTAGTGGTTTTTTTTTTTAGTGTATAGTACAGTGTTTGCCTGACTAGAATAAGAACAAAACTTGTGGCCATGATTATTGTTTTTCTAAAAATGAAAGCAGGAATTTTAACTGTAAACTGTCACCTCCTGGTGGAATTAATCTGGACTTTTACTCAAATGTAGCCTTTATTCTTGGGTGCATACTTAAACTATCTGACACGTCTGAAGCTCATTCATTTAGGCCTTCAAGTTACTTCATCTACAAAAATGTCATGATAAAATAAAGTCACCCAGTTGCCAAAAGTCCTTAATGTCTCAAAATGCTCCCAGGAGAATGACCAATCAAGCACATAATTTGGAAGGATTGTAGACTCATTTAAGTTTGGAACAGCATTAGGAAGTGAAAGGGACAGATGTAGGAATGTGTGTGCAGCCACCTGGGTGTGTTTGGGCTGGGGCTTGCAGCTGTGCTGTGCTGAAGAGGCGAGAGAGAAGGTTGGGGCAACTGCTGGACCCATCTGAGGTGCCAGTGCAGAGTCACTTCTGCAGCAGAGCTCTGCCTTTGTCCAGGGTTGACAGAACAGTGCCTGGCTAAGGCATAAATGAAACCCATAACTCCTGCTGCTTCCAAAATCTCCTCGTGTCAGTTATCTCCTGCTTTTTTCTGATCTCTCTTTTTATAGTTTTTACATTTGTGTTTTCAAACTACTCTTTTTCTACTGTCTTCCTCTTAGTAAATAGTTTTATTTCCAAACATCTGTTCTGTTACATCTTTTTTAGAGACAGTTATGTTTGGGCAGCCAATGAATCAATCTATCCTGCAGGGAAGATAAATGCAGAAATTCTGGTGGACGGTGGAGTGAGGTATTGCAGTTTCTTTCTCGTAGCTGCAGATGGTTCATTGAAGATATTTTTGGGACAGATTCTTTAAGATAAAAAGTGTAAGAGCTTCTGTGGGATGGCCCATAACTTGTTTATAGGGATCAAATATTCTGGTTTTTTTTTCATCTCCCTAGTACAGTTGCTTTATATGCATGTGAAGCTGTTTTATTAACTTTCTTGTTTTCCTTTATACCTCTGAACACTGATTTACTTTTGTATTTCCTATAATTTGTTATGTGCTTGTTACTCAATGTGCTTTCTTTACAGTCCTTGAGCTTCCTTCTCTACTGAGGTAGTTGTTGGCTTCAGGGGTTACTCTGTATTTACACCCTTCTACATAAAAAAGACGCCCATCTGATGATGTTTTGTTTATTTTACTCTCCCTTTTGTACCACTTTGCTGGAAGCTTCTCAAAACTACTTCTTTTGATCTGCTGTGCCTGTTAAATTCTGTCCTCAGACAAATATGAATAGCTTCAGCTAAGAGTCAGTAAAAATCACCTATGTGTATCAGATAATGAGAATCCTAAGATGTGGGTTTTTTTTAAATTATTTCACTGCTACATTTTTTTCATAGTGTTCAACCATGATGGAACATGATGCCCCTGAATAGACATTCTAAGATGTGCTACACTGCCTTTGTGAGTCTCAGTGTTACTGGTGCCAACATATTAGTGGTTGAGAGCAAATATTTCTCCTTCATAAGAAGTAGTTAAATGTCATTTGTTTGTATCTTCTTTAGATACTTAAAACACTGGAAAAAAAATCAAATTTTCAGAAGTGTGAATTCTCCTTGTCTCTCCTCTCAGTGTCAAATAGTGACACTTGATTCAGAACTGCTAGGAAAGCTGCTTATTTTGATAGTTTTCCAATAGCAGGGATTATTATTAGGTGTGACACTGTAATCAGCATTTCAATCCAGAAGCCAAATTTTTCATTTTCATTCTTTGACTAATATAATGTACATTGTGACACACAGATTATCTTTCTCCCTTGCACCCTTTCCCAGGGGTTTTATAATGTGACTATGACTTCAGCCAAAATGTTCAATACTCTGAAGAAGGTTGATGTGTACAAAAACCTCCTTTCTACAAATGCACAACATGAAGAAAAACAGGGAATCATGGAATTAGTGACTGCACTATCCATGGGCAAGCTTTCATTGAGATAGATAGCATTTTGCCTGCCTGAGCAACTGTTGGATTGTGCTGTTATGATTCTACATCAGGACTTAAGTATGGGCTTCATTTGCATGATTACTTGTCTTGGCCCATATATGAGTGGGTTTTCTATCAATTCAAGTTAAGAGTGAATTCTCAGACTTCTTTGGGGAAAGTAAACCCCTAATCATCTCAAAGATTGATCTTTGGAGGAATAAGGTCAGATATGGGTTATTGTAAAGCTGTCCCCACCTCTAGATGTGAAGTATCATGATCCAGCACATGACCTATAATAAATTTTAGAAGATACTTGCAGTTATTTAACTAAACTCACATTTCTGTTATCAGATTCTACCTCTAGTCATAGAGTGGAAAATTTAACCTCAATGAATAGCTGTACAGGATTTCCCCCACATGGAACACAAAATGGAAAAAATGTATTTTGAGGGCACCCTCATTGTGATCCTGGTGACCCTAAACAGAAGGTCAATATCATTATGTCAGGGACATCTACAAGCAATATTCCTATATATTTTTGATAAAGTACATAGGTGGATTTATTCTGCTAAAGCTGATTGCAAATACCAATGAAAGAAAAGTCAAGGTTCAGGATCAGATTATTTTATCAAATAATATGCCTTAAAAAGCTTAGGCAGGTTGAGACTATTCTAAGTGTGAGTATACAATGATGGATCCATAGGGCATGAGACGATTAAAGGTTTCTTTTTATGGCTAAAAGTCAGAATACTAATGCAACACAATGAAAACATGTTTAACTCTTGGAAGGATTACAGACCTCCAGAGATTTTAATCCATAGAGGATTCCTAATTACTAAAATGATTTTATTTTTCTTGCAATAGTTCATAAATCATTGCTGAATGAAAAGGGAAAGTGTCTTTTGTGCAAAGGAATTAAAGGGATTTAGTTTTAAGTTACTTTGCATTTTACCCACAACCAATCATATAGTTGATAGTGAGCCTGCTGCGTTATAGAGATGGTATTCCACAGTCAGAGATGGTAGTGGAAGAAATTATGTAGTTTTCAAAAGTCAGTGTTTGGGAGGTTTTGTTTTAGTGCAACCAATCTAACAAGACAGTGACTGAGGATAAATTCTGAATTAAGCAGAAGGTGGAGTAGTGCAGTGACTGCATTATTTATACCAATCTTCTCTACTTTTCTGCTAATACTATTTAAAGGCACAACTTATAATTGACTTTAAATAATAGTGATCTACTCCCACATTCTGCAGTTCTTATTGATTCATGAAAAATTCCCAGTCTCTAGAGTATACTATGAGTCAACTTACAAGGTTGATGTTGGGTTTTGTTGTTTGATTGTGTGTTTTTTTTTTCTTTAATTTTGATTCTGGGAGTGTAGGGGGGTTGGTCTTTTTTTCTTTAATTATTTTTTTTTTTAATCTTTTTAGATGTCCCACTCCATTCCTATCCAACCCCTCCCCCTCCTGAAATTACCTGTACCCACTCAGTACAAAATTAATCCAGAATACTGATTTACATGTAGACAACCATACTAAATTAATCTAAAATTAGATGAGATAAACCCCACCACAAGTAGTCTATTTTTCTCCTTCCCTGGGTAGAATCTGTCTTTTACCACTTCTAGTCAGTTCAGCCTCTTGTGTATCCTGTATTATATTGTAGATCTTCCCATATATTTTTTAATACTATTTATTGTAAGATAAAATCCCTTTGTTCTCAGAAAAAGGACTAAACCAATAGAAATATATAATATGCATTTTAACCTCGGTAAGTGGTGGGATGTAAGATGAGCACTATTTCATGTTTCTGAAGATTAGGCAATGTCTAATTATTTGAGCTTAAGAAGAAGCATCTTTAGGAAGCAGGCTAATCCAAAACTGCATGATTTCCAGTATGTTTTCATACTGCATTTTGAGACAAGATAACTGAACTGCATTGAAAATTTTTATGCAACCTCTTTTAAGCACTATTGTAACTTTGGAACACCATTTCAATTCAAGATTTAGTCCATGCAGTTATTTGCAGAAAGAAAGAATCAGGCCTATGATAGATTTTTATTTTTTATTTCTAGATTTTCTTTAGTGAAACGTTTTTGATGTGATTTAAATATACATGCCAGTGGTCATGGTTTGAGGCTCTCAAACAGTTCTGCTCACTCACTCACCCCTCTTTCTTCTCCAGTCCCAGGGGATGGGGAGGAGAATCAAAAGAATGGAACTCCCACAGGCTGAGATAAGAACAGTTTAGTAACTAAGGTATAACATAAATCACTACTGCTACCACCAATAATAA